>JASAOB010002835.1:0-85226 GCA_030849825.1 Herpetomonas tarakana
TTGTGACACACTGGGCAGGGTGCTTTGCCTGTCGTTACTGTGGGGCTCTTCTTTAGTGGGCTGCATTGTGGGGGGGGGTCTTGGCGGGACTGGTGCTGCTTTTTGGGGCTTGGGTCGGTGACGGCGTGTTGGGTGTCGCCGTGGCCTGGAGGTCGCGGGACCTTTTACCCTGCTTGGAGTTGTCCGCCCTTTCTCGTTTCTTCTGACAGGCCACTTGGTGTCTGTTCATGTGCGCGGAAGTGTATAGCTGCTGGCAAAGGGGGCAGGGGATTGCAGTTTCCGACTGGGCTCTGCTTTGTTGTCTGGTGCCCCTTTGACCATCTCTCTCGTGTTCTGCGGCTTCCGGGGAGTTTGGTCTGCGGCAGGTGCGTGCGGAGGTGTGCTTGGAAGTCGTTCCAGAGTATGGTGGTGTGGCCACAGTTCTCGCACACGTACTCTCCAGCGGCGGTCAACACTTTGTGGGCTGTCTTGCACAGGGCTGACGCTGCGCATTTCGTGATCTCGTGACGAGTCATCAAGTGTTTTGTGGCAGTTGTCCGGTTGGCAAGTATGGACGCGCGGAGGGGGCGGAACAGGGAGTCAGTTGTGCGCAATGCGCGAGCAATGTGTTCGGGTGTGGGGCTCTGGCGGAGGGCGTGCCCGGTGGCACTCGGATGTGATGGCAGCGGACTTGCGGAATCTGCATTTTGTGTCCTCCGATCCGTCTAGGATGGCCTTCATGTAACCAAAGAGGTGTGGCTTGCACCCGGTCGAAACTGGGCCATGGGCGTCTCAATTTCTCTGGGGAGTCCCATGTTCTTGGGGGCGGTCGGGTTGGATTGGCATAGCTCCTGGCTGATGGTGTACTCAGCCGTTGTGTGTGGTTTCGTCGGAGGTCAGTTCTGCGTTTGATGGTGGTGTGGTGATTGCGTCGATGAGCCAGTCATTCACGTTCTGATTGCACTCTTGTGCGCTTTTTGCCAGCCCGTTGTCGACCAGTTCATTTCCCTCGATGCCACAGTGGCCAAAGATGAGTTGGATGGCGATGCGCACCTGCAACTTGATGAGGGCGAGCAGCTGCTCCCAGATACGCCCCAGTATTCCGTCTTCCACCTGTAGTGGGGCCCGTTTCAAGGGCCATGGGGAGGGAGGGGGAATCAGAGAAGACAACCGTGTACTGCTTGTGCCTCGTCTTTGGGTGTGGCTTCGTGGGTCGGGGTGTCTTGCCTATTCTCTTTTGTGCTCTGTACCGCACCTCTCCCATCTTGAGGTCCCATTGGTCTGCTTTGATTCGATCCAGAACTAGGTCGGGTCCGATGTGCATTGCTTGGGCATTCAGATCGGTAACTGCAAGCTAGGCGGCCGCATCCTGTTTTGGCTTCACTCACGTGCTTATCTTTCTGAAATAGGACCGCTGCGGCGCCGGATGCCTCATCAGTCTGGACGGATCCATCGGTCCAAAGTGTGTAGGTGGCGTGCTGCACTCTTCCCACGCGCGCTTTGCAGGCCTTCTTTCTCTTCTCTCTTCGCGTCTCTGGTCAATCCTCCGGAGGGGTGCGTGGTGTTGAAGTGAACGCGCGGGGGCGTCCTGAGAGTGGTGGATGGGAGCCTGTGATGTGGAAATCGTCTATGATGTTGTCATCATGCCTAATACTCTGAATGTATTTGTGAATTCGGTCTCCTTCTCCGTGCGTATTCTCCGCTAGTGTTTTGAGATAGTCGCTCTGCACGGTATTTCCCAGGTACGACTTTAGGTTCCGAATCATCACCACATTCCGCAGTGGCAGTGTGGGTTTGCTTCTTTGAGGGCATCGTTTCGAGCTGCTCCTAGGGGAGTAATGCCCGTGATGATGCTCGCTGCTCTCGTCTGCATCTTTTCCAGTTTCTCCCTGTCAGAATCAGATGCTTTGTCTCACCAGGCTGTTGCTCCGTAGAGTAGCTTCGAGTGAATCAGCGCCAGGCATAGCGGGCGGAGGACGTCCTTGGAAGGTCCCCCCAGGTACGCCCGGATATCGCCTCCAGCTTGGCAAGGCGCTGAGGCGCTGCGGACAGGATGTTTTGACGTGTTGTCCAAAGCCTTTGCAGAGCTACAGTACGAGTCCGAGGATGCGTGGTGTGCGATCCTCTCTAAATCGCGTGCCGTTTACAGTGAGCTTGAGCTGCCCGCCGATCCTCGCCCCAAAATAGCGTGTGGTGTGTGTTTTCGAGGCGTTTATTTCCATGCAGTGTGCATCCGTCCATTGTGCGATGACATCCAGCGCCATCTGGAGTGTGTGTTGAACCCGTGGCTGCCCCATTCCAGGCACTGACATTCTTTTATGAGAGTTGCGTCTGGTGAGGATCGTTCGTTGGTGTTCGGTTTGATCCTGGTGTGCTGTTCGTGATCGCTGACTATGGCGTAGTCGTTTTCTAAACTCCAGCTGAGTAGTCGTTGACCTTCGTCATCGGGTCGTAGGAAACTGTCCCAATGTGGGTTGTGAGAACTCGCATCTAAGCTGCGTACTGCGGGGAGTTGAGTCGTTCCTGGGAAGCTGGTTCAGGGATCTGTCCGTGACTTTGAATGTCTTGGGGGAATGATCCAGACGTGAACCTGACGACTACGTTGTCGGGGAACTGTGCCTTGATGGTGTGGGCTTCGAGGCCGTGCCTCACACTTTCTTGGGGGTCAAGGGTCGATAGGGTGTTGTGAACCGACACCGCCGCGCCTCCTCCGTGGGCATTTCGAGCTGTCCGAAACAGATGTAGTTGCTGCACGAGGTGCCGTGCTGTTCCCCCTCGCAGAGATGTGTTTCCCGGGAGGAGAGAGATGGAAGTCGGTCGCTCGTCCAGCATCTTCGCTGTGTGGAGAGCTTTCTTCCAGCCAGCAATCCGCGTGCGTTCCACCGAACATATCGTACCGTGGGGCCCGGATTCACCTCAACGTCACCGCACAGAAGCAGATGGTTAACTCGATTCTGTTTCCAGACCAACGCAACACGTCGACACGTGCTGCTAATAGGCGGGTCTAGGTGTGAAATCGAGAGTACCGCAGGCCGCCCCAGTGGGATGCCGCCCTTAGCCTGTGCGCCGAGCCCATTGGCCGCTCTCCAACGCACCCCGCTTGGAGTGCGGCTCTTGGCTTCCCCCTTTTGGAGGCAATGGACCCTGATACCACGGTGAGGTGGCCGGCATCATCAAGGGAACCTTCCTTTCGTGAGCGGATAGGGCGAGGAGAAGGGGGGAGGGACATGCCGAAAATGGGGAAACGCAGGAACAGCCCCACACAACTCGTTGCAGGTGAGAACGGACATCGGCCGTTTCATTTTTCTTTTTTCTGTCAGAGATGCGGGGGTCAGAAAGCGAACAACCGTCGAAGAGTCCCATGCCGCCCATCACTTTGGCGCCCCAAAATCACCGACGCTTGTTCTTGGCGGCGTGGCGCGCGCGAAGATCACGGGATTCGGGGCGCTGGCGGTACAGTGCCGAGTTTGCGTGGGCGTGTAGCTCGCGAAGCGCTGCGCGGTACTCGCGGCGCAGCCACGGGTAGCCGACGGCGTAGAGCACGAAGAGGCTGACAAGAAAGACGGCGTGCGACGTCCACACTGGCAGGCGTTCCGGCGCACCACTGTCCAGAGCGAGGGACTGGTAGAGGCCGGGAAAGAACACCATCAACGCCCCGATAACTCCGATCTCCATCGTGAACGACGTGCGGCTCAGCGGGTACAGCCACAACACGACCACGCCGACGTACTCCAGAAGAAAGAGGCACAACGGCACAGCAAAAGGGCGGAGGTCGGACAGGGCGGCCGGGGAACCACGACGGCCGTTCTTGGCCGCATCCAGCGCGGCCCTTTCCATCAAGCGGAACACACCATTGACGACAATGGTGAGAATCCACGTTGCCATAAAACAGCAGTACGCGAGAACGTTGCAGGAGGTGGAAAACACTACGGCGTGTGCGTTCCGCAGTCCCTCCAGAAGACGCACGCGGAGTTTGTTCACGGCGAGAGTGAGACAAAGAAGAGCGCAGAGCGCCACCACAACTCCGCCAGCAATCACAACAGACAGCTGAAAGACGTCATCAAAGTTCTCCTTGCTCAGGAAGGCGGCGTGCTTTGGATGAGTCGGGGTGGCCACTCCTGCAGCCTTTTGGCGTTCCTGCAGGAGTCGAAGCTGCTGCTCCACGTCCAGTTTCGACATGCTTGGTCGGAAAGGTCGTCGTGCGTGGAGGATGGGAAACAAAACAAACCTATAAGGAATGAAGAAAAAGAGGCGCTACGTGATACCGTCGAATCCTACGAGGAGCGGAAACCAGGAGAGGGGTTGCACAAGTGCGTGGCAACGGCTTGCGGCGGGCAACGCCGAACAAGCACACCAAACGGGGGGTCACCGCCCCCCTGGTGTGGTCCGAAGGACGGACGGAAAGCAGCTTCGGCTGCTCCTCTTCCCTTGGTCCCGTGGGTCTTCTCTTTAACGGTTTGTCCCCACATAGCTCGTGTGTGTCACAGAAAGGGTGGGACAGCCGGCCTGTCCACGAGCGGCGGCAGCGGAACACCAAGGAAGCGTTGCCCGTCTAGCGCCGCACTCTCCAGACCAAACATTTCCACCGTCACACGGTCAAGTGGCCAAATGAAATAATGAGGTGGTTTGAGGTTCATCAGGGCCTCTAGCCGTGCGTCCTCAAGCTTCTGAGCGTCCTCGACGGACACCCCGCCAGTCCGAGGATGTTTGCCCGCAGAGAAGGTGGCACCACCCAGCGCAAGAGACGCCCCGCCGCCGGAGCTGTCCCGCCCGCTAACCAGCAGGGCTACCGGCGCGCCGTCCTCGTCGCCGTAAATCCTAATCTTCCTGTAGTCGTCCAATCCCACAGACACGGCTTCATTCACCATTTCGACACTTCCGATCAGGCGAATCACGAGCATTGCCGCGACGCGCACGCACTTGTGAATGCTCTGCCGCAGCATTGCGAGCACGAGGTCGGGCACAGGGCATATTTGCAACAGGCGAGCAACAAGACACAGAAAGTACTCCACTTTCTGCGTCGGTCCTGACAGGCCACCGACGCAGGACACTGTTGTTAGCTCCTCAAGGACCCACAAAAACGGTTTGTTGGCGCACCGGGTCATGGCATGAGAGTGCACGACTCGGTACTTGGTTGCTGGGTCGAGAGACGCCAGCGCCTGGCGGCCCTTGAGGTTCCAGGACATATTTGGTTTTGTGTGCACGGATGTGGGTTTCGCCTGGGGCTTCTTTTGACAAACGAGGCAAGATGAAGTTGGGCAAGAGGGAGTTGGGGGGAGGGGAGGGGGACACGTCTCCGTGGTGTTGATCGCCAAAACCAAGGACGCGACAATATGGCACCGGAAAAGGGTGACGTCGTTTCGCCTTCGTCGTGTGTTTTCTCTTTCGCTCTGCCAATGTATGCATCGACCAGGCAAAGGAAAAGGATAGCGCGCCGCGCATGGTGTTGGAGCCCAGTTTACAGGAAGCACACAACAAAACACACCTACCAAAACGGCCGAAAACAGAGCCACAAAATGCCAGGAGCCTGTGCGAGAGCGCTGATGTAGGCGAACAAGCGAGCACGCGGAGGCACTCTGCCGTCTTCCCTGGTGGAAAAGCGCACCAGCGACCGCAGGGTGAAGTAGCCGGTCGAGGTCGCTGCGTACGCAACGAGCGGCACGTAAGGCACGTTGCTGTTCAAACCCGTCAGCTGCCGAAGCAAGACGGTGAAGCAGATGATGGGGTATTTGTAGCCGCAAAGGGACACAATGTCGAGAAGCTCGCCGCCGTGCACGACGCGGAGCACGTATGCGAGAAGTTTCAGCATGATAACCTCCAAGGCTAGCCAGAACGCCACAACCGACGCCGTTGACAGGAGATGGTCCGACTTCACAGTTCCCTTGTGCATGACACCGTACAGAAAGGCGGAGATGATGATGTAGGTAACAGCACTCATGAGCGGAATGTACAAGTCAAAGGCAAGGCAGTCTTGCGTTGGGAGGGGACTCACCGTGGGCTGCTTCTTCGCGCTGTTTGCAGGGTAACCGAGGGCGTTTGGGCTGCTGCATGGGTTCTCACCCGTCGGGCTGCCGTATGGAGCTGGGAAGACGGAGCCGTCGTCAGGGCCGCTGCCGAATCCTTGCGCATCCTGCACGCTGCCGCCAGAGGCATCGGATTGAGAAAGAGGGGGGAACTTCCGGACGAACGGAAAGAAGAGAACTCCCAACTTCTTGCGCACATACGTGTTGTCCACGCAAAAGTACCGTTGGAGTTTGGCGAAAATAGGCAAGTAGGACGACGTAAAGCTCTGCTCTCCTTGTCGCAGTCTTTGGCTCAGAATGTTCTGTCCGTAGCTGAGACCCATCTGAAGCACCATGTTGTTCGGCGAGCCCGGGCCATCACCAAAGTAGCCGCCTTGGTTGCCTGGCTGCTGTTGCTGTTGGTGGTGGTAGAGAGGCGCGGGGGAGCCGCCTGGGGGTTGGAATGCCATAATGTGTGCACCGGAGATGTGAGGGGAGGGAGCTACGCGAGACGGCTGAAGAGTTGGCTTCGACCCTGATGAAGTGTGGTTGATGGGGGGTGAGGAGTTGCATATTCTGTTTCCATGTGCATTCATTCCCTGCACCTTTGCCGGATCTCTATCCTTTCAAACCAGTTCGTACAAACACATACACATACCTCTCCCGCCGCACATTTATGCGTTTGCAGACACGGATGTCTTGTAGTAGTAGTTTCGAATTAGGTAGGCGTTTAGAAAGCTTAACAGTGACAACACACAATAGCCCCGCTAGCTTCACTTACTTCTTTTTCATCATATCCCTGAGGTGCTTGAAGCGGTCAAAGCACTCCTTGGCGCTCTTTCCTTCCACCATCTTGGCAATCTTCTGGAACTTATCCTTCTCTTTGTAGTCCTTCAGCTCGCGCAGACCCTGTTCCAGCTGTTTCTGTTGTTTGATGGTCCAGTCCTCCACGGAAGGGGCCACGGTGGCGGGCGAGATTGCTTCGCCCTCCCCGTGTGTGGCTGCCGCGGCGGAGGTGACGCCAACGGCAGGGACGGTGCCGGTCTGGAGGGCTGCTGTCAACTCATTCACCTTCGCCATGCACTGCTCCTCTGTGAAGCGGTTTCGCACCAACACGGCAATTTTCGACCAGCGCTCGATCGTGCCTGGCGGGTACTTGGCTGTTGCCTTTTGCAGCCGGGAGAGATCGTCCTCGGTCCACTCTGCGGTGGGCTGCCTGCTTCCCGCCGCCCCAACAGGTGATCCCAGTTTCTTGTCTTCGCCACCGGCGGAGGCCTTCTTGATGGCCTCGCCGTAGCGGTTGACACCAACCTGCTTCTCCTTCTCCTCCACAAGGCGGTTGAATACGACAACCGCCTCCACTTCCTCGGCAAGGCCATCGCCGTGCGGTGTGGAGGGGGAAAGTGGCTTCGGGGCGGTGCAGGCTTCTTGGATGGCCTTCAGGGCCGCGGCCGCTTCCTCAGGTGAGGTGATTTTGGAGAAGAGCCACGCGACATTGGGTCGCCTGACCTTGTTGGCCAACAGCTTGTTTGTCGCGGTATTGTCAAGTAGACCGGCAGAGGTGAAGAACTGGAGGGCCGTTTGCTGGGCCTGACGCAGAGCGTTCTTGGTGTCCTGAACCGCTCTGGCCGCCTCCTCCTTCTTCTGCCGCTCGCGCGCTCCCTCCTCGGCGCGGCGGCGCTCTTCGTCCTCACGGATCTTCTGGCGGAAGGCCTCGCGATCTTCTTGGTCCTTGCGCCGTTTCTCCTCGTCCATCTCCCGCTTGCGGCGCAGCCGAGGATCGTTCTTGCGGGCACGGTCAACCAGGGTGCGGATACGTTTCTGCTCCTCTTTCCGGAAATGCGCCAACTGGCGCTCGTTCTCGCGCATGTAGTAGCGTTTCTCCTCGCGGCACATGGAGTCGTCAATTTCGTCCAGGTCAGCCATGTGGGAGAAGTCGCGCCAGCTCTGGTAGGCGGTCCACCGGTCGTAGAAGCGCAAGGTGTCCTTGTACGACGTCTTGTCGGATCCCAGCGAGGGGAGATTCCGGTCGCAGCTCCACTTGCGGTTTCGTTCGAAAACAGGAGCAAAGGTTGTGTAGAAGGCTGACTCCTCGACCGTTTCGCCGGGGATGGTGTCGTCGAACGGCCTCGAGGAGTCGTACGACTGACGTGTGTCTGGATCTCCGAGGATCTCAAAGGCGCGCTGGACCTTCTTGAACAGCTCATCGGAGTGGTCTTTTTGTTTGTCGGGGTGGGTTTCGAGGCATCGCTTACGGTACGCGAGCTTGATTTGGTCGTCGGTAGCACCGTCGCCGTTCTCCAGTTTGAGCACGTCGTACCAGTCCACAAGAAGCTCATCGTCGTTTAGCTTTGTGAACTTCTTCTTTCGTGAGGAGGTGTGCTGGCGAGCGTCCCCTTCACCGGCATCGACATCCTCGTCGGCACCGCTGCTCTCGGCGTCGTCGTTGGTTACGTCCCAGCGAGCCAATGCGTTGGGATCTGCGTGGCATTGCTTGGCACGCTCCTCCTCGCCGCGCAAGGCGTACAGCAGCTCGATGCGCTGGCAGAAGGCAAGTCCTTGTGGAGCCACATGGGCCCCCTCAATCCAGGAAGAGGGGTCGGCGTCGCTTCCTTCCGGCGCTTTCCCGAAGCTGAGAGCCGGCTGTCCTGCCTTGAGTATGGGCAGCGCGATGTTGAGCACAGGGACTGACATTTTGTGTACGTGTCTCGCTCGTTCTTCTCTCAAGTTGGCAGAAGGGAAGGAGAGATGGGTAGTGGTGAGTGCTGTGTGTGTGTGTGTGTGTGTGTGGCAGAAGCAGCGGTGGAGAGATGATGGGAGGTGGTGCTGCACTTTGGGATCGAGATCATCTGGGAGGCAAAAGAAAGACCGGCAACTCTCTTCTTCGTTCCTTGACGTGCCGTCTTCCCACCCATACACACACCCACACTCAGAAAACCTCCACTCGGAAGGGGATAGGAGCTCTCGTTTCGTTCATGGTGAAGAGGAGTAGCGGAATCCGCAGAATTGGATGACGACAAAGAACAGCTACCGAGATGCAGAACCGTGCGGCGGGAGGGAGGGAGGGAGAGGGGTGGGGAGAAGGAAGCTTTCGTGGGAGAGTAAAAGGTGAAGGGGAGAAAAGAGGGAAGAAGAGAAGGGAAAGCACAATGGCGAGAACACACAGACACACACACACACAAATACGAAGCGGATCGGCGAGAAGGGTTAAGAAAGAAACGAACGAGAGAAGAGAAAGTGGCGAGCGAGGAAGAGGGCAAGATCCACAGCACACGAAAGGAAACGATCAAGAGAGGGAGGTAATCGCAGGAGCGAGTTGGCACAGTTGTCCAAGACGTTTTCTTGGCGTTGAAATAAGCGAGTAAACAAACAAACGAGGTTGCGCGGACGCTGAGCGTTTCGAAGGGGGGTGCCACAGGGCTTCCCCCCCACTTTATCGTCTAATGTCTGAGGTAGATCTCGTAAGGGGGGCAGTTGAAAGACAGGAGGGAGGTAAAAGAGCCAGAGGCCTGGGTGAGGAGACTTTGATGACCCGTTCTCTTTGTTCTTCTGTTAGTGCGTTGTGATAGCGCCTACCACAGGGGTCCCCAGCCAAAATACAGCGTCGTGTAGTTGTCCGTGCGGGTGGCCTCGTTGATGAGATAGTTCACTTGCTTGTCCGGGGTGAAGCCGAGCTTCTGTACCCGGTTTGCGTCGTCGTGGAACGCCTTGGACATGAAGAGTAGATCCGGGCGGCGGCAGCTGTCCTGGGTGGTGTTGAAGATGGTCATATCCTCGATGCCGATAGCCAACTCCATGCCACGAAGCTTGTTGCGAATACGCTCTGCCACGTCCTGCGGGGAACGGCTCTTCTCCATCATGTTCTTGAGCTTGCCTTTGTGCTGCACGATGGGGTCGTAGACAAAGGCGGAGAGCAGGGCCATGATGCTATCGCGGTTCTTGTGCAGCGTTGCCTGGGTGCGGGTGGCCGCGGCGCGGAAGACACCGTCCACGCCGAACACCTCCATCGCGTTGGTGAGCATGCGGGTGAGGCGAAACGGGATCGTCTCTGGCAGGACGTGGCGCAGGCGGCCAACGTCAAAGCTGTCGCCAAAGTCGATGTGCACGATTTTGCCGGTGGACATGGAGAGGAGGATGTTGCCAAGGTGGCGGTCGCCGAGGCCGAGGACGTAGCCCACGAGCGACATGGTCGCCAGCGAGGTTGTGAAGGCTGTGCGGCGGTCGAGCCACTGCTCGGCGGCATTGGCGCGATGCCAGAGGGCACGCGAGATATCGACGGCGCCGCAGTTCTCACTGGACATGACAAAGTCGAGCACCTCGGTGCGCTGGATGATGCTGAGCTTGTCCCATTGGCCAAAGGATTCCACGTAGGCACGAAGTACGTTGGACTCCTGGTGGGTGCGCACGTGCGAGATGGTGGCCCGGAAGTTGCAAATGGTGTTATTGATCGTGTTTGCGTGCTCCACCCAGCCGAGAAGACCGACATTGGAGCTGATGGGGATGACAGGAAAGCGGTGAATATAGGCGCTGTTGGCGGTGCGGGTGTGGCTCAGGAGAACGTTGACCATGCCGAAGAGCTGCATGACACGCTCGTCCATGCGGATGTCCTCGTTGCCCTTGAGGCAGTAGGTGTACAGACAGCCGTCGGAGCCGTTGAGCTGGATGCGGCGCGGGCGTTTCTTGGAGGGGATAACATCGAGCTTCGAGCTGAACGAGGCGATTGTCGGGTAGTTGTTCACGTTGCTGATGTCGTACTCGCCAAAGACGGCAATCACGGAGTTGCGGATGCGGAGGAGTGGCTCCATGGCCTTTTGTGGCTCTTTTCCAAGTTTCTCGGAGACGTGCTTGCTAATCTCATCCACAAGCTGCGTGATGATGCTCGCCGCCTTCTCGCGCTCCCCGCGCTGGTCGTCCTCGATGACCATCTGGACAAACTGGCCAATGTCGCCGACGGTGTACAGGAGATGCTTGCGGTTGGCCTGGAAGATCTCGAGCGTGGCCTGCAAGCGACGGTGCACTTCTTCGCGGTCTTCCTCGTACTCAGCGTTGGGGTTCCACGCGGTGGCGACGCGGTTCAGGTTCTCGCGGATCTTTTCAATAGGGATGGCCGAGACATCCACGAGCAGCTTGGCCACCGTCTCCGCTTCGTTGCAAATGCGCTTTGGGCAGTGCTGGATGATGGAGTGCACGAGCTCGCGCTTCCGCAGGGTCTGTGCGTCGGCGAAGGCGTCCGTGTCGTCGGGGATGAGCACCACGAGGAGGGGAAAGATGACGGCTTGCGGGTGCACCTCACAGAGAGAGTGCAGGATCATGCCGATGACCTCGCGCACATCGTGGCTGTCGTTGCTGAGGTGTCCGATGAGCTGCGGAATCGTTTGCACCCAGTGGTCCACAGGGATGCGACTGATGCTGTCTGCCACCGTCTCCTTGAGCATGTCCACACCGTGGTGGATCACCCACAGCTGGAGCAGCCGCATCACGCCGGGCAGTGCCTCGGAGGAGTTGGTGCAGCGGCAGATGGCCGCGACAAACCCCTGGTGGGCCGCCTCCACGAAGCTGCGCTGCTCGTCCGGACTGAGCTTGTGGTCGCGCTGCTGGACGCGGTAGTTCATGAGACCCCAGCTGTGCCACGCCTCGTAGCTCGACGAGACGGCACGAATGGCCTCGTGGAAGTGCCCAAGCTCCTCGTCGCGGTACTCCTTCTTCCAAAACGAGTCCGAATGCAGGTCCTGCTTCCACGTGCCGAGGCGAAGCTGCGCGTAGCCGTAGCACTTGGGGTCCTTCACCTCCAGCTCCGCTCCGCGCTCGTTGAGGAAGCTCTCCATTGTCACGACAGCCTCGGCGCGATGACCTTGACTCCACAGATGCGACACGAAGCCAATGACGACGTTGGGATTCTCTTCGTTGCGCAATCCGGTGGGGGTGTGGGGCACCGTCGACGAGGGAACGGGGGACATCCCAGGGCCGTCGCCCTCGAGCTGGACGCCCGTGCGGAGCCAGTCCATCGCCCACTGCGAAAGCTGCGGGTAGTCGTTCGCCATCGACTCGCAAAAGTGCAGAATCATCTGTGACAGCTCGGAGCGGTCAAGGACAAGGGAGTGGAGCATGATGGAGCGCAGGCTAGTGTGGAGGGAGTCGGGCTTCAGGCTGAGGAAGCGGCGATTCCAACGGTCCACTATCTGGCCACGCATTTTGCTGGAGCGGCAGAGGCAGTAGTCTATGGTCTCCTCCATCTCCGTAAACAGCTGAAGCATGGCGAGGTTCTCGTACGCGCGGCCATAGCTCACAGGTAGGAGTGTGCGCAGGCTCTCGTCCACGACGAGCTTGGATTGCGTTATCGTTTGGCGCAGCTGGTCGTACGTCGCCAGGCTGCCCTCGGCGATGGCGTTGCGAAGATTGGCACCGCTGAGGAAGAACAATCGCGTTGCGGCGTTGTTGCGCTCGGTGAGGGTGATGCAGTCCGCCAGACGCGTGACGTCGTCCCAGCGGTGGAGAAGCCAGGCGGCGGTGGCGCCGCACTCCGCCACGGTTGACGACAGCAGCGGCACCGTGTTGGTGCGGTAGCACGCCTGCCGCGACACGTCGAGTGCCCTGTCCCACTCACCGCAGAAGCACAAGGTGCGCACGTAGCCCTCCAGGATGGCTGGGGTCACGGTCGCGCCAAACACGTCGTTGCCGATGATTTGGGCGTACACCCGCCGCGCTTCCCCCCACCACCGCAGCAGCTCGAACGCGAAGCCGTCCTTGTGCTCACCCTTGTAGCGAATGGCGTGGAACAATCCGACAACGGAGTCCTGCATCTCGCGCTGGGAGTAAAGCCAGGCAAGGGGCCAGACGACTTTTTGAATCACATCGCGCGGCATCTTGGAGTAGCGGTAGGTGTTAAGCGCTTGAAAGAGTTTGTTCTCGAGGTAGCTGAAGGCCTTGTCGTACATGCGGGTGCGCTCGGCTGCCTTGACAATGCTCTCCGTGCTGAACAGGATGTTTGGGTTTGTGGGAATGTGCGCCTCCATCTGTTTCGTGGGATCCCCGATACCCTTGCGACGCTCGAAGGACCCCTGTCCGGTGGTGTTCTTGTGGGGACCGAGAGACCGAGAGACGGACTGGAAAGCGGAGGTGAAGTTGCTGTCGTCGCTGTTCTCTTCCCCCGTGCCGCGGGCCGCTGTGCTGCTCTTGTGTCCGTCGCGCGTGCCCGTCGCATCGCTCACCGTCGCGCTTGGTACAGCGGTGTTGCCTTCTTCGTTGTTGTTGTTGTCCTTCTTGCGATGCCCCGGCGCGCCACCAATCATGTCGTCCGTGTACGACTGCATGGGTGACTCAAAGATGAACTCGCCGTCGCCGCCGTCGTTGCCGCTGTCGGGCAGTTCTATCGCGTCACCTGCGTCATCCGCCGTCGCCTTCGCCCCAGTACCATTCGAGGCAGTTTTCCGGCTACTGCTTTGCCCTCCGTCTGGCTGCTTCGTCACGGCGGTGGTAGAATCGCGTCCAGCCTGCTGTTGTTGCTGCTGCTGCTGCTTTTGAGCACTTACCAACGAGGCGATGTCGCTCTCCGTCAGGTTGCCAACGCCCGTGTGGAACGGGTTCGCGCCGCTCAGCATGTTCACGTTGCTGGTGCTGCGGATGAAGCCTTCGTTCTCGGAGGAATAGACGGTGCGGTGATCGGCTCGGTCGAGCGCGCGGAGTTGCTCCATGACGTCAGGGTGGATGTTGGGCGGGTTGTGGTCAAAGTAGTCGGCCAGGCCCAGGCACTTGCTCGACAACTCGCTATCGTTGCAGTTCAGCACCATGGTCAGCACCTCGTTCGTTTTCTTGATTTGCTCCGCACTGAGCACCTCGTACAGGGACTTGAAAGATGGGTGGAAGAGCTCTCGACGCAGGGGCTCGTGCTTGTCGAAAAGGTCGATCATCATGCGGAAGGCCGGGTGCGGCGAGACCAGAATGATGCATTTTTGGAGCTCGGCAAACCACTCCCGCAACTTGTTCTCCTTGATGCGCACCCCCCATTCAATCTGCTTCATAAAGAGGGATATCTCCTGCCCGGAGGCGGCCGCGTTGGCAACCGCCGCCGTCCCCAGGGCGTCCTCATCGTCGCCAGAGAGGTCTGGGTTGGCGGCGTTGCCGTTGGCGCCATTGACGTTGCCTGCGCCACCACGGCCGTAGCCACCACCACCACCACCATTGGGGCCGCCGTTGGCGCCATCGGCGTTGGTGTGGTTGGCGTTGCCGCCGCTTCCCACACCGGACGTCAAGAGGTTGTTGCCCGAGCTGCCAGGCGCGGTCTGCGCGCTGCTGACCTGACTTCCACCAGTGTGGACGGCGGCGGTGGCGGCCGAGGTACCCCCAAAGCCGGCTGGATTCCCGTACGCCGCGATGGCCACGCTGCTGCTGCGGTCGTCGGAGTTTACGAGGTGGTTTCGCAGCTGCTTGATCATCGGCCGACCGCTGGGGTGAAGTGCGGACAGCACCTTCAAGGATTCACGCACGCCGGGCGTGGAGAGCCGTGGGCCAAGGTCGCTGTTGAGCTCGCAGTGGCGGGTGAGGGTTCGAATGCCGTGGAGGAGAGAAGGGAAGTACTGGACCGCTTTAAGCTCGCAAACGATATGGACCGCCGCGCAGAGGGACTGGCTGCGCACCTCGGCCAGCTGGTCCGCCTGCTGGGCAAACTGAATGAGCATTGGGAAGACGACCGGGATGCAGTGCGGGGGGATGTAGCTGGCGTTGAGGAGAATCTCCACCACACGCAGGCAGAACTCTCGTGTCTCGGTGTGGTCCTGCAAGGCAACGTCCACCAGTCTGGGGTACAGCCACGCCCAGGACTCGGACTGCTCCTTCCCAGAGAGCTTGCCGGGCTTGAGCGCACTCACCACTTCGAGCACACCTCGGAAGAGGGCGTGGTCCGTTGGGGTCCACAGCTGCTCGAGCAGAACAACGATTTCTGGCAGCACAAGTCGGGCAATGCGCTCGTGGCGCATGGCGATGATGCCTGTGAGAACGTGCAGGGCCTCGATGCGGAGGGAAGGGCTGTCGGTGGAGCGCTTGGCAATCTGCAGGACGGCGCGGACGGCGTGCACGCCGCCGACGATATCCTTCTTGTCCTGCGTGTAACGGATGAACTGGAGCATGGTGCGGAGGGCTTGCATGCAGACCGCCTCGGAGAGCGTGACATCGAGCACGCGGCTTAGGGTGCGGTATACAATGACGGTGTAGTCGTAGGTGAGGTCAAGGTCCGCCTCGTCCTGGATAGCCGGGTCCTCGTTTCGTTTCTTGGTCGTCTCCGAGTGCGGCTGGACGGTGGGGTCGATTGCCCCGAGCTGGCCGAACAGCGTGAGAATGTAGGAGAGCTCCTCCTTGGTGCAGGTGCTCGAGGTGTAGACGTGGGCGAGGGAGGCGATCAGGTCGTGCTGTTTGTTGTGACTCTGGTTGGCCGGCGTGGGGCACATCTTGTTCATGTTGACCAGCACATTAATCGAGGTGTGGCTGAGCGCTGGGGAGGAGGTCTGCTTCAGAATCTCCATCACCAGCGGCTGCAGTTCCATGACGTCGTCTTGGTACTGCATCACCGTGCGCTCCTCCTTTAGCAGGGCGGCCAGGATCGTCTCAAGAGTCTTGAGCACGGAAAGGAGCACCACATCGGGGACGTTCTCGGTGCTGCTGATCTTCTTCCGAAAGGCATAGAAAATGCGGCCGAGGTGGTTGCTCAGTGGGCGAACACAGAGACGGGTGAAGCTCTGTAGGTCGGCCATGCTGCGGAGCAGAATGCGGACGTCGCTGGTGTACTCCAGTACAACGACGCAGGACTCGATGGTCACGTACAGGCTCTGCTGCACGGCAAGAACAGAAGTAGTTGGCTTCGGGTCTTGGGTGATGGCCACCAGCAGCTCCACCGTCTTCTCGCGGACGTGGGCGGGACCGTTCAGGAAACTCAGCAGGGCGGAGAGGATACGCTGCTCCGAGAGGAACGATCGCAAGTTGACTGCGTTGGCCAGCAGGGTGATTTCGGACAGCCGGCAGGTTGGGTCTATCTCCAGGAGAACATTCTTGACGTAGGACTCGAGAATCTCCGTGACTCTGGTGGAGTACGTCGAGGTTTTGTGCTCCCTCGCGTAGTGAATCCACTCGTTGAGGCTGGAGATGATGGTTTCGCTGCTCTGCATGCGGACCTTGGGGTCGCCGTCGCGCTGGAATGGTACAATGATGGTTTTGATCTCCTCCAGCTGCTGCACCGACGTCACCGGGCGGCGGGAGAAGGCGCCAAGGGCGACAGTCAAGTCGCTCACCGCGGCCGGCCCCACGAACGGGGCGGACTGGGTCGGGCTGAACGCAGTCGGGGACTGCGAGGCGGCAGGCAGCCCGTGGCCGAGTGTGGTGGTGGGCGAGAAGGGCCCTGTCGTACCGCTGCTGAAGCCGCTGCCGCTGCCGCTGCTGATCATGTGGTTCAGCGCGGAGAGGGCACCCATCGGGGGCGGCGCAGCCGGCGGGCCGCCGCCGCCACCTGGTACTGGTCCCTGGCCGCCGCCGTCGCTGGCGCGAGGCGTGTGCAGCCCCGAGCCAGGTACGGGTGGGATGTTGGCGCTGGTGTCCACCGCTTGCACAGTCGAGTCAGGGCCCATTCTGCGCGGATGCTCCGCGTCAGGGGAGTGCTGTGGGTCTTTGAGGGTGGCGTCTACTAGGTGGTCAAGTGCCTGCTGTATTTCCGCCGCGACAGCCGGGACGGCCACCTGCACGTGCGTCAGGTACTGGACCAGACGAGCGCTAAGGGCGGCGTTGGTAATATGCGGAATACACCGGCGCACCACGTCCTCGAGGCTGGCCGTGGGGTTGGCGGGCATGCCGGCAACGGTCTGCGAGGTCGGGCTCGCAGACCGGGAGCTGTGCAGGCTCGCCGTGTGCGGCTGCTCGGTTGAGCAGAAGCGCGTGCCCGCTGGCTCGCTCTCGGCGCCGATCTCGCTGTTGGTCAGGGTCGCGTTGCTGAAGCTGAGGTTGGCCGCGTCGCCCCTCGCCACGGGGGATGCCGTGGCCGCCGACCCACTCCCTGGGGCGGGCCTGCTGGTGCTGGTGCAGGGCGAACCGAGCGGTGCGATCAACGACCGGCCCGGAGTGGACGATGATGCCAGCTTTCCGCCGGGGGTCTCCGTCCCTCCCCCGCTCTGGCGTTGGCGCGTGGGTCCCGCCTGCGATGACGAGGTCGATTGTGCGAGGACGTTGCTGAACCCCACGACAACGTCGGTGCTAAAGTTGCGGAAGGTGTTGTTGTTGCGGCGACTGTTCGTCGATCGGGTACTGTGCTGTGAGGATAGCGCCGTGCGCCGGGCGGCGTCGCGGGCGAAGAAGGTGCAGATGGCGGCAATGATGCGCCAGCATGCCTCCTGCGTCTCGGGTCGCGAGATGTAGCGATGCAGGATGGAGTCTAGATTCGTCTTGTTGGTGGTGTCCAGCACCGCGTAGCCGACGCTTTCCATGAACGCGGCGACGTTGTTCAGCTCTTCCGACTTCGTGCGCTCATCGCGCACATTCTTCACCGGCTCCATGACAATGGCGCAGTACGCGGTGCGCCGCGGCGCCGAAGAAATGTCGAAGGGAGCAATGATAGGCACAAGGTCGCACACCGCGGACCGCACCAGCGGGGACTTGGAGATGCGCTGCTGCTCCGTGACGAGAATGCAAAGCTGCGGCACCACTTGCTTGTCGATGCACTGCAGACCACGGTTACTGAGCAGGGCACGGAGGGCCGTGAGGGTGGAAACGATGCTTGTCTCATTGTGGTGGCTTGTGTTGAGAGCGCGCAGGGACTCGTCGCAGACGCGACGATTCTCAATGACGACTTCGTTGTGCCGCATGTAGGACGTGTTCTTGAATGTCGCGCAGAGGCAGTCGAACGCCTTCGTGCGCAGTACACGGTCGGCCGAGCTGGCGAGCAGTGTCGCAAGCTGAATGACTTGCGAGCGAAGCGTGCCGAGCATGTAGCGAGGGTTCACCTCAACGGTGGCGGCAGCGAAGAGCATAATGGCGAGGCATTGGGCTTGGTACGGAGGCTTGAACTGCTGCACACGGCCGTGCAACTGCATCAGGGCCTGCTCGCACCCATCCTTCAGTTCCTTTGGCACAAACGTCTTCAGTGGCGCCTCCGGCTGCTGGAGATCGAGGCTTAGCATCTGCTTGTAGACACGCTGGGCCTCGACACAGGGCTTCTCGATCCCGCACTGCAGAATGCCGGTGAGGCTGCGACACAGCCGCGTAAACTTGTACTGCGGGCGGGTGTACGGGATCGGCAGCAGACCCTCGATGAAGTACACGGCGAGCAGGAGGCAGTGCTCGAGGGGAGAGCGGGATAGCTCCAGCAGGACATCACGGATCCTCTGCTCCAGGAAGACGTCGCGGAAGGTCACGTCAAAGTTGGAGACAGCGCGGGCCTCAATGGCCTCCAGCGCGTCGCGCATCACCGCGGTTGCGTGCGGGCTGTCAACCGAGTATTCCAACTCTCGCAGGAGCTGGACTATTTCCTCCTCGTTGGAGTCGTTGGCCCCACCCAGCGCGGTGGTGGCGGAGTTGCTGGTGTTGGCCCCAAAGCCGGCCGTGGCGACGTCCGTGTAGTTGGTGCGTGTGCCACTCATGTAGACGCTGTTGCTATGGTTGCGCACCGCTGCGATCGTCATGGCACCCATGATGGCCGGTGCCTCCCGCCCAATGTTCGCATTCGGCTGAAAAATGGCGTTGTGCGGCACCGTGTTCGACACAATCGGTGGTGGGGTGGGCCCGTTTTGTGAACTCGGATTTGTACTTCCGCCAGCAGCAGCAGGATTCGGCGTGTTTGTCGCAGTCGGCTGCGGTCGCACATTGGCGCTGTTGCCGCCGCTGTTGCTCCCTGTGATGGACGCTTTGCCTGCGCTGGTGCCTACTCCTAACGTACTCCCCAACGGCTGCTGTTGTTGTGCTCCGCTGCTTCGCTGGACGGTGCCGCCAGGCACGGGGTGGTCAGCCCCTCCTCCTCCTCCACCCGGTGCTGCAGCTGTCGTGTGCGTGGAAGTGTTCACCGGGGCGTTCCCCGCGCCACTCGCGGGGAAGAAGTTGTTGTTGCCGCTCGGCCCGGCAGCAGGGGCGGGATGGCCCGAGTGCTGCCGTCCTGCGTGGCTCCAGTGCATGAAGAATGGTGGGCAGCCGCAGCGTATATAAATATAAATATATATGTAAATAATATCGTGCACTCAGTGAGGCTGGTCTAATAGGGGGGAAGGGAAGGAGAACAATGAGATGAGCACGAGGAGGTAATTTATACGTTATTGATCGTATCTAAATCAACACTGCACATCCAGAGGGAGGACGAGGGGGGGGGGGGGGGAGTATTGGCCCTGGAGTGGCGCAGCGACGACAAGGGCAACAGGAACGACGAACCACAACAATAGCAATGTCAAGTAACGCAACGCTGAAGAGGGAAAGAATAAGTCGGACCGAAAGAAACGGTGCGAGTGTGCCCACAGGGGAGGAGGTGGGGGAAGGCGGCAGTGTGGTACGCACAACGCGGATGCACGGCAGTAAAGAGAGAGAGAGAGAGAGAGAGGGGGGTAAAAAAAAATGTAAGTAATGAAGATAAAGGGAGCGGTCGTTCTTATTCTACTTTATGCGTTAGTAGAGCAATGCCTACGGCAAAGGAGAGGGAGAAGTGTACACAGAGAAGTAGAAGCAGGAGCTACCTCCTCCTCACTGTGTATACCGATAGCCGTGTGTGTGTGTGGGGGGGGGGGGGGGGCGGGGAGAAGAGGATAGGCAACGTGGCAGCAAAAGCAATGAGAAACAATAATATAACGGCGAAGGGAAAACCAATTGCTACGTGGAAAGGTGGGAGAGCACAACTTGACGTTTGCGCTCGTCCCCGTTTGCTTCCCCCCTGTCTTGACAAGCGACAGGATGCAACACAATTTCAAGCCGAGAGGAGGTATAATGGTCTCGAAGAACGAGTGTGGTCTGCGTGGGTGTCTGTGTATGAGAGGGAGGGGGTTGGTTGGGGCAAGGGGGGGGGGGTGTTTATGTATAGTGTGTGTGTGTAGGTGTGACGAATGCTAGCGAGAAGAGCGAGGCGACAGCGCGAAACAGGCAACTTGATCGTAAAGGGAAACCGTAGCAACAATGGGTGAAGGAGGAAAGGAGAGTGTCGAAGAGCAACGCGAACGAGACGAGGTAGGGGGGAGGGGCGGAGAGGAGGAGATGGGCATTACACCACGCAGATGTATCCGCCTCCGGAGTGTCAACAGACTTCCTCTCCTCAAGCGTTTCTTGGCTCTGATTCCCTTCGCCATGCCCACAGTGTCTTGGGTGGGTTCTGCTGACAAAGTATCACCATCATTCTCTTCCCTTCTCCTTTTGATCAAACGGTGACGAAGGAGGGCCGGTGCAAAAAAAAAAAAAAGACGGCAGCACCAACGGGGTAGGAGGAACGCCAGAGCAAAAGGGAGATAATAACAATAGCAATGACAAGGCCAACAATGACAAAGCCGTCGTGTCGAGGCAGACATATCTAATCCCCGCATCGAAAACTAGACACACAAGTGGGCGGGTGAGGCTGTGTGTATATGTGTGTGTGCGTGCCTATGTGCCGGGGAGACAAAGTGTTCATCTGCACCAAGGAAGTCACGAGACAAGGTGCACGTACACAGTTTAAATGATGAAGTATTCTAGTGGTACTCCGGAAACCAAAGAAGGAGGCGTCCGCGTGCACACCGGTTGAAGGAGAGCACGTTATCTAACAAGAGGGAAGGGGGGGGGGAGGAGGCGAAGAGTCTCGCCCCATATGATAAATGGAAGATTACATCTAGAGAAAATCGAAAGCCAAACGGAACGCGCGGCCAGGCCATCTACGAGAGGAGGACAGACATGTGTGTGTGTGCGTGTGTGTGACAGCGCTGTGGATGCAGTGGGGAAGGGGAAAAGAGGGAGAGAGAAGACAATAGTGCAAGGGGGACGAGGACAGGAGAGGCAGAGGAGCGGCTGTGGACGGGGGAGACTGGGCTAGGCGCGGTGCTTGCGACGCTTCTTTTTCTTGTCAGCTGCCTTCGTGCCAGCTTCCTTCGGCGCCGCCTCGATGGCGTCATCAGAGGCCTTCTCATCCTCGGCGTCGGGGTCGGCGTTGACATCCAGCTTTCTCTGCGTTCCCTTCCTCTTTGCTGCCGCCGCGCTGTCCAACTCCTCCTCCTCCTTCTCCTGTGGTGTGTGAGTCGCGCTGTCTTCTGTTGCCTTCGCTGCTGGGCTCTCGCTGACCTCCGAGTGCGCTACGGAGGAATGCGCGCTGCCCTTTGGCTTGCTCTTCTCGTCGTGGTCGTCCTCGGTGTGGATGCTCTCCACGGGCTTCGCCTTCACGGGACTCGTCACGCCCGTCCCAGCCTTTGGAGTCACCTTTCGGCTGCTGTTGCTGCCCTTGTCGCCACTCTTTCCGTCCTCCTTCTTGGTCGCGACCTCCTCGTCCTCGTCGGTCTTGGCCTCACCGCTGCCGTGGGAGGGTGACCTGGCGGACTCTGCGGCGCTACTGTGGCTGTGGCTGTGGCTGTGGCTGTCCTCGTCTGCCGCTGCCGATGCCGAGCTGTGGGAAGCAGGCTCCTCTTCCTTCTCCTTCTCCGTCTTCTCCTCCATCTTCTTGGCGGCGGCGGCCTTTCTGGGCGACTTGGCGCTCTCCTTTCGCGATACGTCATTGTCGGCATCGGCGGCCTTGGCGTCGTCTCCCTTCTTCTCCTTCACGTCATCCTTTTTCCCGCAGCAGGTGAAGAGGCCGCTAAGGAAGCCTTTCTTCTTCTTCTCGCCCTCGTCTTTGACGGATTTCTTCTCCTTCGTCTTCTCCTTTGTCTTCTCCTTTGTCTTCTCCTTTGTCTTGTCCGCGTCCTTGGTCTTGCCCTTGGGTGCGGCGGCGGAGGTGCTCTTCTTGCCGTCCCCCTTGGCATCCTCCTTCTTCTTTTCCTTTTTCCCGAACGGGAGGTGGCCCATCATGCTGGAAATCTTAGACTCCTTCTTCTTCTCTGGGGGCTCCGCGTCCTGCTTGTCGCCGGCTTTTGCTTCCTTCTTCTTGTTGTCGACCTTCTTGGCCTTCTTGGCGGCCTCGCTGGCGTCGCTGTCGACTTTCTTCTCGTCCTCGTGCTTGGGCCTGCGGGGAACCGGCTCCTCTTCGTGGACGACGGCGGGGGCGGTGCGGGCCTTCCCTTCTTTCCCACCCTTCTCCGTCTTCTTGCTCCTGCCCTCGGCGTCGCCCTTGGAGCGTGCGTCAGCAGCGTCCGTCTCCTCCTCCTCTTCGTTGTCGCTGTCTGTGTGCGCCTTGGCGGGTTTAGCGGCCGTGCTCGCCTTTTTGGTCTTGGGTGTCGTGCCCTGCTTCTCCTCCTTGCCGTGACCCTTGGCGCTGGCGTGGCCCTCTCCGTCCTCCTCCGTGGTGGTCGCTTTCGCTGCCGCCGTCGTCTTGCTCGGCTCCTTCTTCGCTGCTCCCGATGCATCGGGCTTCTTTCCCTGGTCCTTCTTCCTGGCTCCCTTGGCCGCTGCGTCGCTGCCCTGCTCCTCCTCATCCGCGGCAGCTGCTTCCTCGCTATCCGATTCCATGGACTTGGCGGCGGTAACGGCGGCCTTCTTCTTCTTGACCTCACGGCGCTTACGGGCCCCACGGGAAGGCTGCGAGAAGTCGTCGATAGCCTCCTCAGAGGAGTACGTGTCGTCCACTTCCTCCTCCTCGCTCTCCTCCGTCTCCGACAAGGTCCTGCTGCCCCCCTTCTTGATCTTGGTCTTGATGGTCACGGGCTCGTGGTGCTCCACAGCACCGCCGCTGCCGTCGCTGTCCCCGTCAATATCGTCGAGGTCGTAATGGCGGGTACCGTCTGTGTACGGCTCCACGCCTTTCTTTGCCTTCTTGCTGGCAACGACGGCGGTCTTGTCCTTCCTGATGTCCTCCTCCATCACGTGCTTCCTGCCAGCTTTGGCGGCCTTGCCGGTGCTTTTCTTCTTGCGTTGATAGCGCTCGGGCGTGGCCTCGCGGCTGCTGCGGTCGAGGCTGACGTCGGTATCCTCATCGTCGCCGTCGTCATCATCGCCCTTCTCTTCGTTGGCGCGCCGCTTGCCGCCAGCTTCCTCGCGTCGGCGACGGCCCCCACTCTCACGGAACGGGCTGTCCTCCTTCCGCATGCCGTCAAAGTCGGCCTGGTAGTCGCCGCGCTTGTTGATGCCGGCCTTGGGGGTGCCGTAGAGGATGTCGTGCATGGTGCGACCGTGCCCGTCGCCCTCGATAATGTCGATGCGCGGCTCCTCGTCCTCTTCTTCATCCTCCTCGACCTCTTCCTCGAAGAACTCCTCGTAGTACTCGTACTCGGAGTCGTAGTCATCGGAGTAGTAGTAGGAGCTGTAGTAGTAGCCCGAGGAGTACCCAGAGGAGTAGTCGCCCAAGTCCTCGCTGCCGTCATCGTAGCTGTTGTTGTTGTTGTTTCCAGTACGGTTTGCGTTTACACCCGGGCCAGTGTCCGACGCGTCTCGCTCGGCACGGGTGCGGCGGTGACCAGGACGGACAAGCGGCTCCATCATGGGAACATCCGGCTGCTGCGGCTGCTGGTGGAAGGGTTGGAGTGAGCCAGAGGGCGGGGGTATGGCCGTCCGCTGCTGCGGCTGGCGTCGCCTGGCCTCAAGGAAGTCGAGCGAACGGCTGTTGTTGGTATTGTTGGCATTGTTTGTGCTCGCAGCCGTGGTGCTAGCAAAGGGGTTGTTGGGGAGCTGCGGTGTTGGCGGCTGGAAGCCACCCGGGGAGCCGGTGGCGGCAGGGCCACCATAGTACTCCTCAGCGGTCATGGACTGTGGAGCAGGGTTGGCAGCGCCGCCTCCGTACCGGCCCCACATGTTGTTGCCGCTATCCCCCACTTTAGGCTGATGACTGCTGCCGTGGAGGAAAGGGTTGGGCTGCGCGTGGATCGTGCTGCTATCGGCGGTGTTCGGTGCGGACGGCACGGGCGAGGAGCCCGCGTTGGCGTCGGCGCCGACAGAGAGGCCACCAGCTGGCTGATGTTGTTGTTGTTGCGGTGGCGGAACAGCACGACCGGGGCCGCCAGGGCCCCCGATGGAGCGCACCTGGGGTGGCACGGCGCCGGCACTGCTGTTGGCCTCGCCACTCATGATGCTGCTGTCGGGGAAGGTGTTGCTGTGGTTGTGGTTGCTCTGTTGGCTGGCAAAGCCGTACTGGTTAGCGTTGGTGCCGACGCTCATGTACGTGGTGCTGTTGTTGATGGACGATGTATTGTTCGGGAGCTGGTACGCGTTCGCGTGCGTGTTGGGATCTGCGTACTGGCTGGTGTGGCGCAGTCGGTCGTCACCGCGGTCTTCGTCGTCGTCGTGGGTGGTACTGCTCTGCTCCTCCCCATCGTACTCGTGAGGGTTGACACCGCCGTCCTCATCGTCAGCTTTCTGCTCGCTCTCCACGGTAGCGTGGCCAGCGTCGGAAGAGGAGCTGGTGTCGCTCGGGATCGCGGCATCATCATTGTCGTCGTGTGGGCTGTGCTCGTAGGGGTTGGTGTTCGCGTCCTCCTCAGACGCATCAAGGTTCTCACGCTGGCCGCTTGCATTTGCGCCAGTGGCCGGCGGGAGCGTGCTGTGGTCGTAGGCAGAGCTTTCGGTTGTCGTGTTCATTGGCCAGTGTAGACGATAAAATGAGTGGAGAGAGAAGGAGGAGAAGAGAAGGGGGCAAGGAGTAGAGAAGACGTTCTCCTGTCAGTAGAGTTGAGAAGGGGGAGGGGCGGAGGAGGAAACCAAACGAGGAAAGGAGAGAACAGAAAGGGCTCTACTGGTTTATTCTAGAGAAGGATTTTGCTGCATGAAGGAACCGACAAGCAGAGAGGAGGGGGGAGGGAGGGGGGTAACATGGGATGTGCATACAACCCTTGAGCAGGCGGGTAGGAGGAGAGTGGTGAGGGGGGAGGGGGGAAGTGGGATTGTAACGGGGGAGTCACTGTTCCACAGGTTCTCGCTTCTTTGACGTGTCTGCCAACGACCGTTGGGTGGGGAAAGGTAGCAAAGGAGTACTCTACCAGATCTAGCTCCCGTCCGTCATGGCGGCAAGGCTGCACACCGCCGTTGTCCAGCGATCTGCCAGCAGCTCCCAGTCCAGGCCGCCCGCAAAGCCAGACGGCAACCTCGCGGTCATTTTCACCTCACGCCCGACAATGGACTTGTACCGCGTGTCGGCGCTTTGCTGGCCCGCAACGGCTGGCAGCGATGCGGAGGTGGGTGTGCAGGGCACAGGGGTGGGAGACAGCTCAATCACCCTTTCGTTGTTGTCAGCTGACGCAGATGGTGGCGATGGCGTCGGAGAGAGCTGCACCTCTGCCTGGCCCTCTTGCTGCTCATCGTCGCTCTCGCCACGTTGGGACAGCTTCCTCGGTGACGGCGCGGTGCTGGCGTTGCTGTTGTCGACGTCGACGAGTTCTGCCTCGGGCGACGGGAAGAGGGAGCCCCCGTTGCCATCCGTACGCGAAGAGGAGGAGATTGGCGACGTGGTGAAGCGTGCCTTGGACGCTTTCGACCTCCCACGCCCGTCCTCGTGGGCTTCTCGCTCGCCCCCTGCTTCATCCTCGTCGCCGTCGCCGTCGCCGAAGCCAAAGCTCACCTCAACGTGTAGGTCAATGCCGAACTCCGACTGGAGAAAGCAGCTCAGCAGCTGCACGTACCAGAACGTATCTTCTGCCATCAGCGCAGGGTAGGATGCTCGAACGTGGCTCGCTTGCTGCTGCTGTTGTGGTTGTTGGGCCCCGTACAGAAACGTTCTCCATGTCTGCAGTACTGGCCCCTTCTCCGATGGTTCCTGTGCCGGAGTTTTCCGCTCGCCCATCTTCCGTGGAAAGAACAACTCATGGACGGAGCTGAGAATCCACTCCACCAGCTCTGGTACCTCAGTGCCGCCGCCACCACCGTGATGGCGCTTCCGGTGCCACCCAGAAGGACTTGTGCTGGCGACGGATAAGGCACCAGGGTCCTCCCTCGTCTTTGACCGAGCTGCAAAGGCACCGACAAGGTGAGAGGCCGCGAAGCTGCCCTTGGGGATGGCTGGGAGAAGCGGGCCAGAGGCACTGCCGCGGCTATGCGGGTCGCACAGGGACAGGAGCTCCGCATTCCCTCTCGTCATCTGCGGCACTGTCAGGCCTAGTGCGTCCCGGATGCTCTGCTGCACAGCGCTCAGCGCAGTCTCTGAGGGTAGGTACAGGGCGAGGGCCGCGATGTCAGAGGTGAGGATGACTGTCGCTGCTGTGTTTCCGCGCCGTGTGCTGTCACCGACACGGTTGTGGCTGGACTCGGTGAAGCTTGGGGGTGGGTTGGGAAGGTAGCTCTGCCGGCAGCGGCGGGCGCCGCTGGGGAGAAGACAGAAAAGACAGCGAGCGGCGAGCTCATGAAGCGGGGTGGCCGCGCCAGGGCGGGTGTGGGAAATGCGCAAGAGGGCCTGCGCGATCGCCGGCAGGGCTGGGGTGGCCAGGGTTGCCGCCGCCGTAGTGACAAAGGAGGTTTCTTTGCCATGGGCGGGGTCGGCAGCGGCGGAGAGAGCGTTGAGTTCCTGCGTCAGAAGCTGCGTTACGCCGGGGATAGGAAGGGCAGGGGACACTGCACTCGTAGCGCCGTGCAGGAGGACAAGCGTGGAGAGCGGGTTGAAGCCCACATCACGGAAATGCAATCGAGGGGGCAGGTGTGTCGCGCCGCGCTGAGAAACAAGACGCGCGGCGTGCAGCAGACACGAGGCAAGGCGCCGCTGCTGCCAGAGGGCACTGGCTGGCTGCCGCAGGACCGTCTGGTGAACGAGCGCCGTGAGGGCGTCAAGTGCGGTGCCCAGCGAAGCTGTGTGATCTCGGCCATCGTCAGGGTCCGCAAGCCCCATTAACGGTCCCTGACTGGTCGCTCGCAGGCAGAACGCCGCGGGCGCCAGTGGCGGACAGGAGAAGAGCCGTGCGCACGTCTGCGACAGCTGCTCTTCCTCAGGTGTCAGTGTGTCCAGGCCATTCCCGCTGGCCAGACACTGCTCAAATGCGGTGTAGAGACCGTCGAGGCCGCCTTCGTGCGCCGTGGCGAACGAGTAAAATGCCGATGCCGCACCAGTCGCTTTCCCGCTGCCCAGCGACTCGAGAAGAGTGCTTTGCTGCCCCTTGCCGTTGCCCTGCCCGCCGTTGTCCGCCACCATGGCGTTGGCAAGGGCGTGCAGCAGCGGGGCAACGGCGGTGTAGACAACGTCCCAGCAGTGCCGCAACAGCGACGTCTGGTGGTCGCTGACCTCACAGGCGGCAGGGTGAGCGGCAATGTAGGACACCAAGCGGAGCCGCAGCGAGGACACGAAGCTGGCAACGGCGTGTAGGGCGAGTTCAAACGTCCGCGCGCTTGTGAGGCCGCGCTGGTGGGCGAGGCTCATGCAGGTGTGGATACTGGTGCGACTCTTGTCCGTGGAAACGGGCATGAGCAGGGCGTGCAGGCAGGGCCTGGGGAAGTGCAGCTTCCTGTCCTTTTCTCGTGAGATGGTGGGCGTATCGGCGGCGGCAGTAGCAGCAGTGGCGGAAGTAAATGAGGCCACGTGAATCTCTGGAGCAGTACCGCCAGCGACGCCGGCGGCGGTGGTTGTGGGTTCGCTGCTGTGTAAACAAGGGGGGATTCGCTGCGGGAGGAGGCCGACAAGGCTGCACCACGACGGCGTTGACCAGGCCTCTGCGCTGGTGCAATGCAGCGGCGTGGCTGTCGTTGTCGTTGCCAGGAGCGAGGACGCTATCCCCGTCCGCCTCCCCCTCTCCTGCAGGCGAGAGAGCAACGTATCAGCGGCAACGCGCGAGGCCATCGCCTCGGCAGCAGGAGGACGACGGCGACCTCCCGGACAACGCCCATACAGAAAGTAGAAGGTTCGCTGGAAAGTGGCCAACGCGGCACGCCACTCGGGCCGCGCGGTGACGGCAAGAACGATAGGGTCCAGCTGCGGGCTCACCATCGGCTCGCGAGAAGCGGTTCCTTGCCGTGCGTTGTTGCGCGTGTTGGAGGATGCAGCCGCGGTGTTGCCTTGCCCTTCTCCATCATCATCATCAGCAGCCGCTCTCCGATTGCGATCCTCCTCGTTGGTGCCTGCGGCGTTCTTTCTCTTCTGAAAGCAAAGGAGCTCCTCGGCCACTGGTGGCATGGCGGCCAGCGCGGCGTCGAGCTCGACGAACAGCGGCTCCCAGAGGCCGCTGGCAGAGTGGCGGGACTTGAGCAACGTCCCTTGGTCAAAGGCGAAGAATGTGGCTGACGAGGTCGGCTCCGCGTTGGTGACGGATTTGCGACCGGAGTGGGTGGACGGCTTGGCGCCGGGGGGCAGCCATTGCGTGCCCTGCAGTGAGAAGGCTGGGGATGTGGTGGATAAGGCAATATTCGCGGGCGGCTTCATCGCCCCCTTCAGCCAGGAACCACTAAACGTGGCGCCTGTCGCATCCACCTCCACAGTGCCCGCCCCACTGCGGAGACCCCTGCTGTACACCCCAACGTAGAGCGTTCCACTGGCACGCTCCCAATCGGCACCGAAGCCGTGACGGTAGCCGCTGCGCCAGTCACCATAATACCGACCCGTGCAGGACCCTTCTGACATCCCACCCCCGTCACCATCGCCCAGCTTGCCCGCCCTGGCTCCTCCGGCGAGGAAGGGGGAGGCGGCACTCGACATCGCCTTGCACGGCGCGCTCGAGTCTACCCCGGTGAACCACATTTCTCCAAAGCCGTCGGGCACAAAGGACATCAGCTCCGTCCAGAATAGCCTCCCCGAGTCACGCCAGTGGGAGCGTAGCACGCTCTCGACGGGGTTGGCTTTGGGGATGGCCCCACCGCCTCCTGCCGCGGTATCTTGCGGTTCCTGCTGCAGCAGCCCTTGTCGCCTGCGCAGTGAGAGCAGGAGGGGGTTGGAGAGGAGGTGCATGGGCGTGGTGGTCGCCGCGACGGTCATGGAGACGGTGAGCGAGCCCATGTACTGATTTCCCAAGACGACTGTGGAGAGGAAGCGTGGCGACCGTTGCCGCTGCCACCGCCCTTGCTCCGCATCATCATCGTCATCGTCATCGCCATCGTCATCGTCGTCTTCAGACTCTGCGTGCCAGAACGAGTGACCGAGCGAGCGCTTCTTGAAAGAGAGGAAGGACGAGGCGGGCGGGGCGTCTTCGTCCCCCAACCCATCCCGTTGTCGCGCGGCCGCCTTCCTCTGACCCGCCAGCGGGGTCGCGCGGTGGGCCACGATGGAGCGCAGAACGCACGGGGCACCGCTGTAGCAGCACTCGGTCAGCAGCGGCACCCCTTGCGACCACTGGCACTCCAGCACGTACCGATGGAAGACGGTCAGCCGGCCGCTGCCGTGGAACGCGCCGTGGGTGAAGCCACCGTCGTACACGGCAACGGTCAGGATGGCGTAGGGGCCACTACCTGCTGTCGCCACGGCGGTGGCGGTGGTGCTTGGGGCAGTATCTCCGGTGAGTGAAGGAGGGAAAGGCAACAGGCAGCCAGGCATGAGCTCTTCGACAGGGCAGAGATGTGTCGGCACGACAGCAGGGGAGATGAAGGCTGCGGATGCCAGTGAGAGAGTCGGAGGCGAGGAGTTTTGGCTGGCATGTGCGGACGAGGCGTCACCGTTTGCGGTCGCTCGCTGCGTCTTCACTTTGCCGTACACGATCCAGATGAGAGTGCCTGTGCCGTGGGGAATGTAGATGGGCTGCTGTGACCTCTGCTGCTGCTGTTGTTGTTGCCCTTCTAGAGTGGATGCACGCTTGGACCAGCCACTGCCATCAGCAATGGAAGCCAGCCAACCTGACATGGGGGACGCCTGTGGGGGCTGCTCTGGTGGTGGTGGTGGTGGCGCCGGAGGCGGGGGCGAGGCCGCCGCTGGCGCCTCCTCCTCCTTGTACGCGCTGCCGGTGTAGAAGTAACGCTGCCTCACCCCTGCAAGGTTCTTCCAGTCCACGTTGCGGAGCGAGGCAGCTCGGGCACTCTGCAATGCCTTCAACTCTGTGGAGGAGAGAAGAGAGGCATCGGGCTGCTTCTGCGTCTGGCTTGACGGCCCTGTGAGGGAGGTCTCCCCAACAGCCGTCGCAACCGCGCGCGCGGCATCCTTGAGAAACGTGCCAGGGTCAAAGCTCTTGTTCGCAGGTTGCTGGTGTTGTGTGCCTCTGGTGCTGCCCGGCAGGGATGCTGAGGACGCCTCACGGGATTGCCATGGGTTGGTGTGGCCTTGTTGAGGGGAGGAGGGGGGGGATACAGAGAGGTGCGATAGAGAGGAGCCTTTCCGTTCTGCTATGGGTGCCTCTATCGAGGTCTGCACGCCGTCAATGGGGAAGCGGCGCAGGTAGCGAAGACGCGGTGCCTCAGCGTCCGACAGTGGCCGTGAGGGGGAGTCCGCCATGAAACTAGTGAGCGGGGTTTGCTCGGTGCAGGAGGAGGGAGGGAGGGAGGGAGGAGAGGATGGATAGAGGAGCGGACAACCATGCTGTGTGCCAGCGTCAAAGGAAAGTAAATGGAAGCACGGAAAGCGCGTGGTGACGCGGCGGCGGGTGGCTGCTCCTTGGGCAAACCCTCTTTCACCTGCCCCCCCCTCCATAACGTGCGCAGTGTGTACTTCTCTTCTTCTCTTGTTGAGTATGTGCAGAGGAGGGACTTTGAAGGTAACCGAGCACAGGCAGCCACACAGACTCGGGGGAAAGAAGGGAAGGAGAGCGCTTCCCTCTACACAACAGCGTCGTCCTTCCTGCTGCTGCACGACGGCACCGGCCCTGACAGCGAGGAGAAGCCGATGATGTCCTCAAGGACGCATGGGGAACGACCGACGACAAACAGTTTGACGTTGTCCGTCTTGCGTGTGCGACGCCAGGCCGCCTTGAAGACTGCCACGCGCTCCCCCGTGCTGCACCACCACGACTGTTGGGGACTGGACTGGGTCCGAGACAGCGCACACACGCCTTGCGCTGCTGTTGCGGCAACGTAGCTGTAGTTGCCGCTGTTGAGCCAGCCTGTGCCAGTGTGGGACGCGAAGGGGGAGCCGTTGCCGCCACCACTACCACCAGCGCTTGTACAATGGTTGGTGGGGGAAAGCGCGCTGGGGTTGTTGCCACCATTGCCGCCGCCGCTGGCGCTACTGTTGCCGTGATTTGCGTTGGAGGCCGGGGAGGGCAGGCCACGTACCTTGTACGTCACAGGAGCCTGCGGTATCGTGGTGAACTCTGCCCCACCCATCCCCGCCTCCTCGCCGTCCAGCGCGGCCAGCCAGCGCTGCGCGCTACCGTACGGCAACACGCACTCCGACGGCCACCGCCATTCGTCGTTGTGGAGGGCCTCTCGGCAGAACTGCCAAAGCGAGGGAGGCGATGCCGCCAGCTGTGGGAGGGCAGGAGGGGCACCGGGTTCACCCGCTGCTGTTGCCGGGGACGCAGAGGCCGAGACGCCGCTCGTGTTGCCGCTGCTGCTGCTGCTGCCGCTACTGCTGTTGGTGTTGGGCAGCGGCGCCACGTGGAAGAACGAGGCGATGCTCGGCTTGGCTGGAGCGGACGGCTGCGGCATCGCCTCTTCCCGCGGCTCTTCGGGTGCCTGCTTCCCCCTCCCTTTTCCCCTTCTGGCGCCATTCCTTCCCGTCACCTTGTCCTTTGTCTCGTCGTCCCCATCGACGGCCACGGCGGAGAGGGAGGCTTGGCCAGGATGGACGCTGCGCTCGAGGTGCAGCGTGGGGTGATCCAGGGTGTCCAGCTCGCGCAGGATGTCCTCGCCGTAGTGCACCATCGCGTCCAGCTGCCAGTACTGCTGACGTGGGCAGTGCAGGTCGTTGTGGGCGAGACTGTGGCGGTAGCGCCCGTAGGCAGCATCGATGGCGCTCATGTCCGCACACGTGAGGGGAGACAGTGAAGCCCGCCACTGCTGTTGCCGTGGGGCTTCCTCATTCTCCTGCTTCACAGTGGCGGCAGGATCGCTGCTAAGGCCGAGAAGGGAGTCCTTGGCGCGGAGGAGCAGGTACTGTAGGCGGTTTAGCCAATGCCGCACATCCGTCGTCGCGTGGCATCCAGCCTTCTGCGCGGACAGCTTTGACAGCAGCGGCACCGATGCCGTTCCTGCCTCCTCGCCAGAACTCCCCCCTTCCAGAAAGACCTCCTTTCGCAACATGGCAGCCAGTCTCAGGAAGGCGGGGGTGTCGACAAGGGTGAGGGAGAAGGCCTTGGGCCCAGCAACGGCCCCCGTGCAATGCGAGAACTCATGCCAGCTCTCCTTCCCACTGCCTTCACTCGGCGGCGCACGGCTGTTGGACGCGGAGGGTGAGCAGCACGAAGATGCTGAGGCAATCGAGGTTGAGCACGACATGCTCGCACCTTCTTCGTCGTCCACCAGCGGGAGGGTGTTGGAGAGACGCTTACCTTTCCTCGCACGCCCGCGGCCTGCGCTGCGACGACCGAGGTCCTCCAACTTGAGGGTTAACGTCGTCCTCCTCCTTGTTGCTGTGGTGGACCGCCCTCCTCTCCTCCCACCCCTCCCGCGACCGCCGCCGTCCCGTCCGCCACGGGTACTCGTCAGCACCTCCTCCCCTGCTTCCTCGTCATCGACGTCCGAGCCGCCGTTGTGCGCGTTGGCGCTGCCCGCCATCATGGCATTCTGCACGATGTCGTCCACTGGTGTCCTCCGCGCTTTCGTCGAGGGATCTGAGGTGTTGCTTCCGCCCTCCTCCCGGTGCTTGCCCTGGCGAGAAGGGGTGGCGCGCAGCAGGCCCAGCTCCACCGCTGCAACGACGAGTAGTTGAGTGTAAAGGGCGGCTCGGGACATGGCGTCCACCCTAGTGAATGGCGTGCGACGCCCAAAGTAGTGGGCAGCGAGGCGGCCGTTGAGGGCGATGTGGCCAAAGCTATTCGCATCCGCCACGCGCTCCTCCTCGTACAGCCGCATGTTCGCCTCGCCCATCGCCGTCATTCGATCCTCTTCGCTGCCGCGGTCGCCGTCTTGGACAGTGAGCACGGGTGACGTGGTGCTGGTGCCGATGGTGGGTAGTTGCGGTGGGCGGTCGTAATACCGACGTCCCTCCGCGTTAGCTGGGGAGGAGACCGTCACGACGAGCGGCACGTTGCTCCGCTGCGCCAAGTCGCGGAGGGCGGCGTAGAAGGGCCGCATGGACTCATCCCCTAGCAGCACGTCGGCGTCCTCGACAAGCAAGAGGGTGCGTGAGGGCTCCCCCCCTGCCGTCCCGGTAGTCTGCTGCGTCTGCTGCTGGGCTTGCCAGGAGGATGTGCGCGTGTCGTCCTCCACCTCAACGACGGTTGCAGGGGCTGCTGTCCTACCGCACGGCCGTTCGCCTTCCTCCACGTCCACACTCCTTTCCTGGGAGGGGACCTCTACGGACTTATCCTCCACCCGAGTAGGTGTGGGTTTCGTGCCGAAGAATGCAGCGACGGCCTGCGCCGAGATGGCGTTCCCTTTGGTGGCCTTTTTGGCTTTCTTGGCGGCTTCCTCGACTGCCGCTGCTGCCGCCGCTGCCGCCGCTGCCTCCGCTTCAGCCTGCATCTTCGCCACCAGCGCTGCATGCTCGCGCTTCAGCTTCTGCAGCTCCTCTTCGATGCTAACCAAGGTGCGGCCATGGCTGAGGCCGCTCAGTCGGTAGCTCCGCGTGAGCTCGGCGAGCAGCCGCTCCACACTCTTGGGGCACCTGCGCACCGACGCGTTCATTTCCACCACGCGGAAGTGCAGGAGGTGCGCGGCGAGGTAGACGGCGGCTGTCTTGCCGCTCCCCGTCGGGCCGCTCACAACGGCAATGTTCGTGATTTCGTCCTGGCCGCCGTCGCTGTCGTCGCCGTCACTGGAGTCGGAGCCGCCGCCGCCGCCGCCGCCGCGAGCGCTGATGTAGTCGGCCCCCTCGTCCGTGCGGGTGAAGTAGCCCTTCTTCTTCTCTCGAAGTCGGCGCTGCACCTCTTCCCTCTCACGGATTTCGGCCTCCTTCTTGGCGAGTCGAGCACTGCGGAGCCGAGTGCCGTAGCGGTCGTAGTGCACCTCCGCCACGGACCCTAGCACGTCGGTTTCCTTCAACATATCGTCGTAGAAGGGGAGCGAGGTGGCCGCGCGAGGGGCTGGCGCCGCGCTCCGAAGCAGCCGTTGTTGTTGCTGCTGCTGCTGCAGGGATCCGGTGGAGACCGCGGAGGAAACGTGGGGTGCAAGAGGAGAGTTTGTCGAGGAGGTGGTGGTGGTGGTGCTGTTGACGGCGTCCCGCCAGCCTTCGCAGTAGCCCTTCAGAGCGTCCGTCACAGGATGGACCGGTTCCTGCGTGAATGGCGCTGGGACAGGAGGTGATGGTGGTGGTGGTGGGAACGGCAGCTCCCTTGCCGTGTGCGCAGCATCTATCTTCGGCACCTTGACTGGCGGCGTGGCTCGCCCCGCCTGTGTCGTCGTCGCCTCCGTTCCCCCCCTCTCTACTGCCTGCCGAGAGCGCTTGCCTCTTCTCCCTCCGTTGGCCTGTTCCTCCTCGTCAACGTTGATTGCCCTCTCGGGGCCCCGCCTCGCTGCAGCACCAAAGAAACTCCTCAGCGACTTCCCCTTTGAATCCTGGGAAGGCGGGGTGTCGGTTGCCAGCGCTACCTCCAGGCACACCTCAAGCGACTGGGATGCCGCCGCCATTCTGTCGCGTACGGAGGTTGACGGACTTGACGAAGAAGCCGCCGCTGCCGCCGCTGTGAGCGTCCGTTGCCGTCTGCTGCTGCATTTCTCATTTACAGATCCCTGTGCTGCTGCTGTTGAGGTTGTTGATGTTGATGTGGTGGGAGGCTGCGCTGGTTCTGTCTGACGCCACGTGCGCAGCCATTTGAGGAGGCGGATAGTCTCTGTTGTAAAGGAGGTGGTGCGGAGGAGCGGTGGGGGGTACTTCATGTAGAGAAGCTGGCCGGCATCCCCGTTGGCAAGGGCAGAACACGAGGTTGTCGTGGTGGGGGCGGTGGTGGATGGTGATGCCGGGACACCAGCGCACGGCGCAGCCGGGGATGTTGGGGAGGCCTCCTGGGTATCCTTCCCAGCGGCAGCGCCTGCAGCATCTGCGTGGGCATCCCGCAGTCGTGCAAGGAAGAGCGCGTACTGGATGGCGTCCTCGACAAGGCAAGGGTGCTCCTGCAGGCGATGCAGCAGCGTCTGCTGGTCCCTCGCTGCCCTGGCTTCCGCTCGCTGCCGCAGCTGGTGCTCGACTGCTGCCTTTTGAGCTTTGCGGAAGGCTGCTGCTGCCGACGCCGCCGCCGCGGACGGCTGTGCGTCCTGTGCTTTCGTTGCGGGAGTGTTGACAAGGCGCAATCGTCCCCTGCTTCCCCCCTCCCCGTCAAACGCGGCCGGTACGGACCCAGAGAGGAGGAGGGAGTTGCGAGACGGTGTGAAGTCGGCCGTCAGGCAATCGAAGGAGGCGAGGCGGGGAGCACCACGCGCAACGGCTGCTCTCTCTCCTCGCGGGCCTTTCCTCGTTGGTGGCCCCTCCTCCTTCTCCTCCTCGCGGCCGCAGAGGCTGGCGACACGCTCCCGCAAGAGCCGGTCCTCCTCGTGCCGGAACGCGCTTTCCAGGCGGTCTTCGTGATCGTACAGCTCCTTCAGTGCACGGCGGAGCACATCGGCAACGGCACTGTCTCTGCCTACGCTTGCCCCCTCTCCAGCACATACACTGCTCATCGGAGCGTACTTTGCCTCGCCATTCTCGTCGCTCCTCTGTGTGTACATGCCCACAGCTCCTCCGCTCCTCTGTTCGTCCTTCTCTACCCACGACGACGAGTTCCCCACACTGTCGACAGCCTTGTAGAAGGACGTGGAGGTGGGATCGAGGAGGGTGGGCTCCCGTGTCTTCTTGGTTGGGCTCTGCTTCGATTTCATGGGGGAGGCACGCCTGCTGCCCCCGCGCCTGTTCGCCGTCCTGCGTGTGCAGCAGCTCGGGGAGTGATGGGGGTCATCATCCTCGCTGTCCTGCGTGGCCTCGCTGTCCACGTCGACACTCCTCCGGTTTCGGGTGCGGGCGGCCACTGCCGGCGGGCCGCCGTCAATGGCGTCTGGGAGGAGGGAAAGGGTGGCGCGGCCGCGCAGGTACTCGTGGGTTGCTGCGAAACTTGCATAAAAGAAGGCGGCACCGCTGCCGCCGCGCAACAGCGTCATCTCCTGCAGCCGCGGCGACGGCCCCTGTGCTGGCGGTGGCAGCGAGACGCAGGACGGCGCCGAGAGCGGCTGATGCTGCTCCACCTCCCCATCATCTGCGTCGCTGACTGTCCCTATGGCCCTCCGCGCGCAGCTGCCACTTTCCCCTTCTCTTCCCCATGCGTTGACTGCGGAGTGAGGATGTTGGCTTTCATTGCCAAGATTCTCCACCGCCGCCGCGCCTGGACCGCTGTGGGACATGGGAGGCGGCAGCCCCTTCTCCCTCTGAGCAGCCGAGCTACGCACGGAGGAGATCGCTCGCTCAATGCTGGTATCTTCCTCATTTTCGTCCCCGTCGAGGGACTCGTCGCCGTCTATGAGTGTCCTCTTGAGGGTGGCAGGTGAAGCCTGCTCGGTGTCTCGTGATTCGGAGACGGTCACACAGGCAGCGCTGCTGGCGCCGTTACTGTCCTCACCATCCACGTCAATGGAGGGGCAGGAGGAAGGTGTGGCACAAGTGGGAGTTGGCATGAGAGGGAAGATCAGGAAGAGGAGTAAGGATATAAGGAGGAAGGGGAAGGTGGTCTATAGAGGAAAAAGGGTGAAAGAGAGAGAGAGAGAGACACCCGCACACAGCACACAGGTGCGGGGAAGCAATTTGCCTATTTTCTATGGGATGTACTGGTGACAAAAAAAAAGAAGAAGGGCTAAGAATGTAGCGGCCTTGCGAGACGGAGAGAGAGAGAGAAGGAGCGTCGTGATATGTTGTGATGGGGGCAACGAAGAGGCGATCATCGAAGTAGGGGGGAGGGGCAGGAATCCGTACCCATGTGGCTGAGCCATTTCCTTCCATTGTGGTGAAGCGTAAAGAGTGGGGAGCTATGGTTAAAGAGAGAGAGAGAGAGAAGCAATAGCGGCCTGTAGCTCCATTCCCCAGTGCTATGGCTGTTTCATGGCGCTGGTAATGGGGGTGCCGCACTTGGGGCACTCGCTGGAAATCTTCAGCCACTCCTCCATGTGGTGCACGTGCCCGCCGTGGCCGCATGAGCGCAGCCAGTAGTACATACCCTCCACCACCTCCTCGCATATCACGCAAGTCATGGCAAGGCGGTTGTGGCAGCGCCGGCACGTGGCGTTGTCAGGTGGTGGCAGCGGCTCGTGAGCGGCGTCGTAGGCCACCGCTGTTGGCATCTCCACTGTCGGCAGTGCCAAAGTGGCACCTGGCTGTGCTGTGGAGGACGAGGCACCGGCAACGGCGAGCGAGATTGCGTCTGCAGTGGACTCGTCCTGTGTGCTAGTCCGTCCTCTCCCCGCCGTTGATGCTGTCGCGCGACTGTCGCGGTTCCCGTTGGGCCTGTGCTTCTTAGCACGGGTTGAGGAAGCGGCCGCCGGGTACGCGCGCGGCGGGTCGGTCTGGGACGAAGCACCGAAGGTGCTTGATGTCGCCGACACGGAGGAAGACGAGCGCGTCGCAGTGGAGGAGGAGGAGGATTGGGGACTTTGTGAATCCTCGTTCGAGCCACTGCGGCTGCCACTCCGTTGCCTTCTCGGCCTTTGCTTGTCGCCTTCATCCGCAATCTCGTCGCCCTCTGCGACGGCTGTGATGGTGCCGTTGCCGTTGTCGTCGTTGCTGTTGCTGTTGCCGCTCGACGTGTGGAAGAAGTCCGCGTCCAGGCCGCCCATGCCATCCTCGTCGTCCTGGCCGTCGGGGTGCAGGGGCAGCAGCGACGGGGTGCTCATCTCAGACGAGGAGGTGGCCAGCCCATTGCCTGCCTCGACGCCGCGGCCGGTGCCAGCTCTGTGGTAGGCCGAAAGGAGCGTTGTCGAGGACGTCTGCGAGGATGACGTCGAGGAGGACGAGGAGGCGGAAGGGAAGGCCGTCGACGGGGAGGGAGGGGTGGCCACGGGGGAGGGGGCCCAATCCTCGCGAGGGCCGTGTGGATGGTGACGGCGCCGCCGTCCTTTGCGGCGGTGCGGTGACCGCCCGACGATACTCTGAAAGTACCTGAGGTTGCCCTCGGCGTCCCCACCCACCCTGTCCTTGGGCACCTTAGCGTCCAGCTCGGACTTCTGGCAGTGCCCGCAGAACACGTAGGTCATCTGCTTCTCATAGGCAATGTCGGCGGCGCGGGGCTGCACCGGGTTGCCCGGCTCCTGTGTGATTTCGGGGAAGATGAGTAGCAGCTCGTTCAGCGGTACGTACAGCTTTCTGGCGTAGAGCTCGGCCGTGTACGCCTCAAGCCACTGCAGCGCGCGCATCTTCCACTGCTGCGCGGTGCACCCACCCACCACAAGCGCCGCGTTGCCCAAGTACTGGCCGCCGCTAGCCGCCGCCGCCCCTTCTGCCCTGGGGACGCCTTGCTCTGCCCCCTGTGCGCTGCCTCTCTGCTGCTGCTGCTGCTGTTGCTGTTGCTGCGCGGTTCCCCCTACTCCCCCCCAAAGGTTGTTCGCCGCGCTTGGTGGTGGCGGTGGCCGTGCTCTCCCCTCGCCGAATGCGGCTGCGACGGCTTGCAGGGAAGGTGGTGGAGGAAACTTGCGTGTGGCACCGCCACCATCATCAGCAAAGTGATCGTGATGGTTGCCACCAAACCAACTCCCTTGCTGCTGCTGCTGCTGTTGCTGCTGTCCTTGTTGCTGTCTCTGCTGGTGCTGCTGCTGCGTGTATTGCTGCACTTCTTGTGCGTGATTGGGATGTAAGCGGCGCTCGGGGAGGAGTGGGCATGGCGGAGGCGGGCGGAACGCCTTCTCGCCGTCCTGTCCCTTCCCACCAGGCAACTCAGCCGCCGACGGGACTTCGCCGCCACCGCCGTTGTCCTCGTGGTCCTCCTCCCCGCCTCGCCACAAGAATAGGCCCGCTCGGTGGGCTCCCCCCTCTTCCGCCTCCTGCTGCCGCTGGTTGCCAAACCCAGTGGCAATGGTGGCAGCCTTCATGTGCAGATGGTCTGGCAGGTACCGCAGTCGCCACCACAGACAGAACAGCACGTAGAGCACCAAGCTGTACTGAACATCGCCGACCAGCGCGGCGTAGTCAAGCTGGGAAGTGGTGACGGTCAGGATGATGTCTAGCCGGTGGGAGCGCCAGGCATGAGCAGCAGCGCGCCACCACTGCGAGCGCGGGTCCCGTGGCGCCGTGCCGCCGCCCACACCGCCGTAGCCGGTGCTGTCGGCGCTAGCCGACGCAGACGCGGTGGCGACAGCGATGGCGCTCGTGGGGTCGTTGTGCTCTTGTCGCTGCAGCACCTGCTCCCGCCGCGTTGCTTTCTCCTGAACCTCGCAAATGCCGGCGTTGCGCTCCATCATGGCAGCGAACAGACGATCCGCCTGCTTTGGGTTGAAGTGCAGCGCCGCTGCGAGGATGTCCTCCTCGTCGTCGACGTGCAGCGGCTCTCCATTCTCCCCCAGCATCTCGTGGATCAGCTGATGGCTGCCGAGGAAGAGTTGTTCGTCGTCGTGCTGCCGTCTGCGCGCCGCGTCGGTACCGTTTCCGGTGGTGCCAGTGGTGTTGCGGCGCGCTCGGCCCCGTTGCTGGCCTTGGTGGCCGCGCGTGGTGCTCTGCCGCCTCGCTTTCCGCTTCTCCGCGGCGTCGTCGCACAGGTGCCGCAGTTTCTTCATGTTCAGCGCCAGCTCGTAGCCCATGTCCCACTGGAGCGCGTAGCGAGCGAAGAGGGATTCCTCCATACCCCGCTCGGTGTAGGACCACCCGCAGACGGCATCGCTCAGCACAAAGCTCTCAATCGCCGGCTGGACTTGGCGGTGAAGGGGGATCAGGTGGCCCTGCAGCGCTTGCATCGGCACACGAAGATTCGCATCGTTGCCGCTCTCGCCCGTGACTCTGCCGTGAGGTACTCTCTGCGTATCGGCGGGGAACGCGGTGGTGGTGGTGGTGAGCGGGGAGAAGGGTGTGCCCCCGCGGACGGGGGAGGAGAATGTCACGGGGCTGCCCGCTCCCACGGCACCACCGCCAATGTTGAGGGGGCTCGTCAGGCGGTAGATCGGCGAGGCAGGCTGCAGGGCAGGGGAGGTGAGTATGGTAGTGCGCATCTTCAGCGATGACGAGGACGCGTGCCGCGATGAGAAGGCAGCCGTGGTGGTGGTGGTGGTGGCGGGAGGGGTACCGTTTTGCTGGTGCCCAGCCAGCGCCTGCGCCGCGATGCCTTGCTTGCTATGGCGCAAGAGAATCCCACCGCCCCCGCCACTGGAAGCCAGCGGGTCGGAGTTGGGGATGTTCGGTGTGGACGGGGAGCTGCTCTCCGCACCGCTGCCGCCCTGCGTCCACCCAGCGCGAGAGACGGGCCGAACGGCGCTCTGCTCCAGCAGGGGAAACATTCGCACATGCTCCACCGCCGACGCCGCCGTCGCGTACGCCGAGCTTGGCACCACAGCGTCCAGCAGCGAGTCCGCAAGCTTCCCGCCCCCACCCCCGCCAGACGCGCTCACGCGACGCACCAGGACTCCTTTCCTATCTCCTCCGCCGTTGGAGTCACCGCCAACGGCAGCAGCGACAAGGAAACCGGAGCGGAAGCCTTCCTCGGGGGTTGGGCCGTACCGCGTGGCGGCGTGGCGTCCACCACCACCACCACCGGCCGCGCTTGCTAGGGTGTGTGGACCGTGGTGCTCGTCGTCGTAGGAGGACGGGAAGTTTGAGAGAGTTGCCGCCGTCGTTACTGTCGTTGTGTTTGTGGAGGCCGTCAAAGGGCTCTGGCGATGGTTGCCATGGGGGCGGACATTTGGGCCGCTGTCGTAGGCCGTGCTGCGGATCACAACCGGCTGGGTGAGCATCTGTCGCCGCTGCGGCTGCTGTGTGGAGGGCGTGATGGGGCTGGACGGGGAGCCGTCCGTCGAGAGGTCTTCCTCCGTGGTGAAGGAGATGGGAGAATGTGCCCCCTGTCTCTGTGGTTGTGGTTGCTGTTGGGAAGTGGCAGCGCCGGCGGTGGGGGACGCGCTTTGGCTGATGCTGCTGCTCCCATCCGGTCGCTTCTTACGGAAGCCAAAGAGGCGTGCGATGAAGGGAACTCGTTCCTCTGCCGTGTCTGGGCGGGCGAGAGATGGAGAGGCCGTCCTTCCATTGGCTGGTGTGTAGGAGGAGGAGGAGGGAGGCGGCGGCAGAGGTCTCGCGGGCGGGTCGCCGTCGTTCGCAGCAGCTTCGCGGCACTGCTCCTGCTCTGGCGTGACCTGCGACCGTGGGCATTGTGCTGGCGCCTGAGAAAGGATGTCGGGTTGAGTCGGCGTGGTCATGGTGGTGGAGCAGCGCGAGGAGTAGTCGTGCTGCACGTCAACACCACCGCCACCGCCGCTGACGTCACTGCTGCCGTGTGCGGTGGCGGTTGGCGAGGCCAGGAGAGGGGAGTCTGTCTGTCCTCCCCCTCCTCGCTGCGCTGCCCGGTGCGGACGCACCTGCATCCCACCGCCACCGCCGCGGCTGGCAGTACTCTGCTCCTTCTGCTGCTGGGCCAGAAGGGCAGGGCCTTGCAGGCTGGCGTTGTTGTTGACCCGCTGCTGGCTCTGCTGGATGCGGGATTGGATGAGCTGTGGCGACGGCGTTGCGAGTGCACCGCGCCAGCTCGCGATACGACCCCGCGCCTCCTCCTCCTGCGAGATTTGGAAGACAAGCCTCTTGGCCAGGCGGCGGCACTCCTGCTGGATGACGTGGGAATAGTACTTCTTCAGCGGCACCGCCGTGTTGCGGACAGCGAAGCTGCGGCCAAAGAAATCCGAAGCGATGGCGGCGGTGGGGAGGATGGCGTGAAGACTGAAGACGTTGGCCGCCTCGTCGCGCGGGTATTGCGGGAGGAGCAAGGGCGGCAGGGTGGTGGGGAGGGGGAACCCCCCTGCGGACGCGAGCGGCGAGGCCGGCGAGCTCTCTGTGGGGGCAGCAGCACTCGTTCTCACATCCGCCGCCACCACCGCCGCCGCCGCCGCCCGCTGCTCGCTGCTGCTGCTGCCGCCGCTGGCTTTGCGGGTTGCGTGGGAGGAGGACAGGAGCGCGTCGTGGCTTCCGTCCAGCAGGCTCGTCACGATGACCTCGCCCCCTTTGAAGACGGAGACAATGGTGAGCTCGTTCACCCAGGCGAAGTCGCTGGGCTCGCGGCTCTCCTTGGTCTGGTAGCCAACGCTGCAGATGGGAAGAAAGCTGCAGGCGGCGTCCCACACGGAGACGTCCAGGTCCGTCGTCGTGGCCGTTGTCGCGAACCACAGCTGCGACGCAAGGAGGTCGAGCCGGCGTTGCCGCCGCTGCTCGTCCGCTGTGATGGCCGGTACCACCGGGGACAGGGGGGAGTGAGGTCCAGAAGCGGGGCCACTGCGGCACCTTCGTCGCTGGGGCTGCACTCGGTCCTGCGCTCTCCTGCCCTCGCCATCGTCGTCGTCCGCAATGCTGCCGCCTACGCGTGCGTCCTCTTCTGCTGATTCTTCCATCGGGGGCCCCCTGCCGTCGGGCACGGGATCTTGAAGCAGCTCGGCGAGGGAGGGCCGAAAGCACAGGAAGTGGTGGTGCGGGTGTGGCTTTGTCAGCGAGCCAAACGATGGAGGCCGCCAGCGCAGCTTCGACACGGAAGCGAAGCAGTCGACCGGGGGCAGGGTATCTTGCAGTACCACACCGGGATACTCCAGCATCGTGGACGCGAACGCAGGGCCGTCGGTGAGAAGGTGAGCGCTGCTATTTCCCTCATCACACACGGATGCGGTGGCCACGCTCGGCGCCACGTGCTGTTGCTGTTGCTGTTGCTGGGGTCGTTGTTCCTGCGGGTTGGCGACTGCTTGGGTCAGGGGCGGTGTGGTGGTGGAGGAGCACGCCACAAGGAAGGGCAGCGGCTGTGGACGTGAGGGGGAGAGCGCCGAGGACGTGATGGAGGTGTTGGCCGTCGAGGTATCCGGGCCCGATGGTGTTGGCGGACGGGCGTGCTGCTGCTGCTGCTGCTGCTGTTGCTGTTGCTGTTGCTGCGGATGGCGGCTGAGGAGAAATGGGGAGGTAGTCGCGGTGTCCCCCAAGACGCGCAGGAATGCCACGCGGCAGTCCGATTTCGTCTTTTCTTTGCGGAACGCCACCGCGAGCAGATCGGAGAAGAGAGGATGGAAGGCGCAGGTGAGGCCAGGGCCCATCTGCATGCAGTCTACCACACGCGGGATCTCCACCTGGCGTCGGTCGTACAGCAGCACCTGACCCGCCGAAGTCAGCTCTGCCATGACCACGATCAGATTCGGGTCAGACGGGGAGAAGCACAGGTCACGCACCACGGCGCGGGTGTTGTGCGCCGGTGGCCGCAGCACCAGCCGCGGGGCGTACACGCACTCCCCCTCCACCGGAATCTGCCAAATCTCAAAGTATGTAGCGACGGAGGAGAGGGCGAGGGTGTATGGGTTGTGTGGGTCCCACAGAATCTTCTCCACCTGTGTGTACGAGATATCGATGTTCAACTCGATCATCTCCCTCGCAAGGGGGCCTTTCTGCTCTCGCGTCACAAACGACTCGCGTGGGCCGGCCCCGCCGCTGGCGCCTGTGCTACGGCCCGCAGCGCTCGTGACGGAGAAGGAGGGCCCGCTGCCGCCACCGCCCACGCTCGAGGCCTGCGTGTGGTTGCTGTTCATGCTGATATAGGTGAGCGGAGAGGAGGAGAACATTGAACCGGCTGCGACGACGGCCGAGTCGGTCGAGCCGGCCCCCACAGCCGCGTTCGCGTGCAGTGTCTTGTCTCGCCTCTGCGAGCGGGCCCACTGCTGCGTGATGAAGGTGCCATCGGCCTTGAACTGCAACGCGTCCAGAAAGATGGTGATGGTGCGGCTCGGCTGGACGAAAGCCAGCGAGGCCTCCTCGTCGCTGGGGTACCACGCGACTGAGTCCACCTTCACCAAGCCGCCAAAGCTGCCAGCCGGTCGCAAAACAAAGGGGCCGTTACTTGTCGCCGGCTCTCTCTGCCCTTCCTCCTGCTGCCGCGGTGGGGATGCCGCTGCCGCTGCCGCCTCTTCCTCACTAGAAGCCTTCTCTCCATCTACTGACTTTCGTTCCTCCTGATCGTCCTCGTCGCCTGCGTCGCTGTCGCGCTTTGCCGCCGACATCTGGGCATCTTTTAGGTCGTAGGCGACGGCGGGCACCACCTCCAGCACGTGCAGCTGCCGCGTGCTGCCAATGGCCAAGGCACGGAACATGGGGAGGAAGTCGACGCAGTTGAGGCCATCGCTTAGCTTAGCTTTGCTTTGCAGGGAGGGCAACATGGCAGCGATAGGGGAAGGGGAGCTACTGCCAGCGGCGGCACTACCACTGTGGCGGTGGCGGTGGCTGTTGCCATGTGCCACCGAGGGGGGAGGGGGGGGATGGGTGCCCCCGCTGCCGCTGTCCACGCTCTTGGCTCCCTTTGTGCTGCTACTCCTGCCATAGCTCCTGCTCTCATGGCTACTCTCCCCGTTGGCGTTGCTCGCCGCTTGCGGTACCACGGAGGTTATGGAGGAGCGCTTCCGCAGTGTGCCGGGCCGGTTGCGCACCTCGGCGCCGCGACTGTGGCCGGAACCCATGCTGTCGTTGTTAGTGGGGCGGGCATCATTGCTGGTGAAGGCCAGTGGGTCAATGCTGCTGCTGCTGCTGGTGCTGGCGTTGACGCCAGGCCGCTCTGTTGCTGCCTGCGGCGACAGTAGGGTATTGGTGTTTCCATATCTGCTCTGATTGCTACCATGGCTATCGCGGCTGAGAAGATGCGCGGCCCCACCGAGCGGGGTGGTGCCCAGCGTGTCGGTGGAGCTGGTGTTGCGGGAGGAGAGGTGCGACTCTCGCTGCTGCTGCAGGGTGGTGGCGCGCCTGGGGTCCTTTCGCAGCGGAGCAGACATGAGCAGATAGGTCGCGGAGGAAGGGGAGGGGGAGGGGGGTCGGCTCAGTGGTAACGCTGTGTCAGGGTTACAAGCAAAGCGTTCTCCTTTCTACTCCTGCTTTCTCCACCCCTTTTCCCCCGGAGCTCAATCCAAACGGGCGGACAACGATAGAGTAACGAGAAGGGGGGCAATAAAGACACACCCACACGCACGCACAAAGAAATAGTATATATAAGCGACTGGCTGAGTAATGGGGTAAAGAACAGACTCTTTTTTTAAGCTTCTTCCCCTTCCCTGTCCTTCGACAATGACGAACTCCGATTGCCTACGCTTTCCTTCACCACAGCAAAGAGAGAGACACACACACTTATAAGGGTGAAGGAGGAGGCGGGCAGGGTAGATAGTAACCACAATCCTACAGCCGTACCACCATTTCGTGGCGGCGGCACTCTTCTGCCAATAGTCATTCTGCAGATCAACCTACCAGTGTGAGGGAGGGAGAGGGAGAGACTGCCCTTAATCCCCCCCTCCCCCTTTGACCTTTTCTCTTGTCGTATCGCGTCGGCTGTTCGCTTTCTCTCGCTCGTTCCTTTTTTTGTTCTCTCCAAAAAAAGAAAGAAAAACACGTTTCCTTTTTAGGGCACAGCAACCGGAAAGGAGGGTAAGAAGAAAGGGGGCTAAGAGCAGTATACAAGTGAGTTAGTAATAATGAGAGCCACCACCGGCACCACCACCACCATTAGCAGTGGTGGCAGGGAGGCGGCACACCAGCAGCTGGTGGTGACAGAGAGAGAGAGAGAGGGAGAGGAAAAGGAAAAAACAGACCTCCATCGCACTGTTTCCTTACAGAAGGAAGCGGCCACAGAAAGGAAGGAGCGGCACTCTCTTCAGCTGAGACAGAAACAGAACGCGGTGTGTGTGTTTATGTGTGTGAGGGTGGCGGTAGTGGTGTGAGGAGAAGCTCACACACGAAGGGGAGAAGGCAAACGAATGGAGAGGGAAAGAGAGAGAGAGAGAGAGAGATGCATGAAAGACGGGCAGTGGGAGGCTCTCCGTCCGCCGGCTGCATATTTATGAAAACCGAGATGTCGATGCCATTTTAAAGTTCTCATGTCGTCCCCCCCTCTCTGGGTTGGGACGAGGGAGTGCGGGCGGAGAAGGGCAGGAAGGCTCCTACTTACGCAGGAGGCCCCCAATGGGAGGGGGGAGAGGGTACAGCAACGAGGAGGGAGGGGAGGGGGTGGTGGATGGGTGGGCATACCAGGAGGGGAGGGAAGAAAGGAAGGCAGTGGAAGTGGATACCCAACAAGAAGGAACAAGGGAAGTTCGAGAGACGGACGAGGGGCGATGAAAGGTGTCAACGAACTCCTCAAAGAGTAGTAATAGTAATAGCAGATGACGAAAGGGGAGGGGGGCGTGGGTGTGTGAGGGGGGGGGGGGGGAGCGACTTCACCATCTGTTCCTTCCCCCACCGACACTCCACCCCACCCCTCCATGCGGGAGAATCTAGCTGATTTCGTCAATGTTGTGCTTCGTCTCCTGGTACACGCAGTAGTTCAGCCAGTTCGTGTACATGAGGTTGCCGTGGGCTCGCCAGCGCACGACGACGCCCTCCTCGGGGTTGTCGTTCTTATAGTAGTTCACCGGGACATCAATGGGCTTCCCCTTCTTCACGTCTCGCTGATACTCGCCGTCAAGGGTGTTGGGTGCGTACTCGGCATGCCCCGTGACGTAGACCTCGCGTCCATTGCGGCCCACCAGCAGGTGCACGCCTACTTCGCTGCCCTCTGCTAAGACCGTCAGCTCCGGCCGCTTGTCGATGTCCTCGCGCCGAATCTCCGTGTGGCGGCTGTGCGGGGCGTAGAAGCAGTCGTCGAACCCGCGCAGGAGGGGGAGGTCCGAGCGCAGCGTTTGAATCTCAAACACACCAAAGGTTTTGGCCTTCAGGGGGTACTTGGGGATGCCGTACTTCCAATACAGCGCAGCCTGCGCGGCCCAGCAAATAAAGAGGGTGGACTGCACATGAGTCTCCGCCCAAGCGAAGATCTTCTGCAGCTCACGCCAGTACTTCACCTCCTCAAACGGCATTTCTTCAATAGGAGCCCCGGTGATGATGAATCCGTCGAACTTGCGCTTCTTCTCCTCGATCTCGGAGAAGCTGGTGTAGAACTCCAGCAGATGCTCGAACGGCGTGGTCTTGGGGATGTGGGAGTCTAGCCGCACGAGCGTCAAGTCAATCTGCAGGGGGGAGTTGCTGAGCAAGCGGACCAGGTCCGTCTCCGTGGCAATCTTCATGGGCATCAAGTTGAGAATAGCGACCTGCAGCGGGCGAATGTCCTGTGCCTGTGCCTTGATGTTGTCCATGATGAAGATGTGCTCCTTGGTGAGCGCCTCAATGGCGGGCAGACCAGGTGGGAGGTTGAGCGGCATACCAGCGTGTGGGTATTCTTAATACTGTGTGTGAGGGAGCTGTAACCTTTACTACGTCTTTTCACTTTTCTTTCGGTGCGAGAGAGCGGTGCGGCGTTTCACGATGAAGGAGAGAGGGAGTGTGTGGGCTAGGGGACGGGATTGCACTCGTCGACACACACACACACACACACACAGGGGAAGGAAAGGAAAGAAACGAGAGAAAGGGGGAGTGGTATGGCCGTCCGTATGCACAGATTTCCACGATCTGGGAAGGAGGAGAAAGCATCCTAGCGATACCTGTCGTCCCATCGACTGTTACTGACCCGCATGCTTCTCCCCTTCCTCCAGCTTGTCCCAAGTGCGTGTCCGACGGATACCGTCTGGGCTTCTCTCCCTCTGCACTTGCCCTTCTCGTGCATTTCATGCCTTGTTCCTGCGCAACGCAGTCGCTCCGTGGGGGTTTGAGGGGTGAGCCGTGATGCACAAAGTATGTATAGAATGCGTAGAGGAAAGGAGGGGTGGAGGAAGTGGGAAGAGGAAATGGGAAGACGAAGGATAAGGACATCGTACTCCATCCATATATATATGCGCGATAACGGAGCTGTTCACGTGACCCAGCGGGGGAGTGGGGGGGATGTGTACTGCGGAGAGATGGTGCGTGAGGCTAAGACAAACTGGTTTAGGTCACTCATATAAGGAGAAGAAATGAATAGGACGAAGAGAAGATCAACAGCAACGGCAATTACAGCAATGATACATATTGCTGCACAACAGAGGTGCATCGGTATGGGTTTTGATGAGTAAAGGTAGTGGGGCGAAGATAGAAGAGAGAGAGAGAGAGAGGAGATGGTTGGAGGAAATGGAGGTGAAGTGAGATGCAAGTAATGGCAATGTTGGGAGAGGACTCAGCGGCATCGAAGCGGATGGGGGGGGGGGAGGGAGGGAGGGTAGGGTAGGGTAGGGTAGGGTAAATGTGATCATAGTCATTGAGTAAAGAGAGGAGAAAGGGAGGGAAAGCACGAAGCAGTCAGCTGGGTATACTGGGACGGTGCTAACGTAGCGCTACAATCGGCGCGGTGGCAAAGGTGAAGTAGGAACAGAAGGAAAAGAACATTGATTGACATGGACTCGGCGCAACACCAATCGTATTGCAGGAATCCTTTCTTGTTTTCCTGCAGTTTGTTTTGTCTCTGTATACAAGGGACGAGGGGGAAGTGAACGAGAGAGGAGGGAGTGAGGAAGGGAATGGAAAGCAGAAGGAGGGCTTCTCATCCTTTGTGGTGACACACACAGGAGATGGGTCTGTCAGCCTTTGCACATGTCGGAGAGAAAATGAGGAAGCACCACATGACGGAGGAGGAGTGGTTGCTGTGGGGGAGGGAAAGGAAGGAAGGGAGTTACCTAAGGAGAGATCCCAAACAGCCTCGGCTATTGAGCAGCAGGGCTACAACGGGGGAGAGGGGGGAGAGAAGGCGAGCATACACCTTCGCAAGTAATGGGAAATAGCAGCAAGTAGAATAGAAGGGGAGAGCCTTGGAGGAAAGAAAAAGGAGAGGGTGGGGGGTGGGAGAATGGAGAAGGAGTGAAAGGGAAGGCAGACATCGGGGGAGGGAGAGAGAGGGGCAAGTAAAGGTAAAGATGGATTGCAGGTTGGGGGATGGGGATGGGGAAGATGCATTAAAGGAGCATCATGGCAAGAACAAATAACTGTATACCGATGGATGAACTGAGGCGAGACATGGGCATACCATATGAGAGGAAGAGGAGGAAAAAGACAAGCAAGGCAGTTCGAGCGCAAAGCACAGAAGAAGTGAAAAAAAGGAACAAGTGAATCCTCATTGGAACGAAAGATGGAGGAAGCAGAGGGAGGGGGGGGGGGGGGGACGCGTGTGACATGCAAGTCACCTTCCCCTCCCCCCCTCCTCTCTCCTTCTCTCCCTCTTCCTGTGTGTGCTAGAAATACATGAAGTCGATAAAGTCAAAGTCTTCAGCGACGCCGGGAATGGCAACGGCGGTCATCGGAGACCGACTGCTTCTACGGCGATAGCTCTCCTCGTCGGGGTCGGTGGGGCTGCGGCCGCCGTTCATGTTTCTGCTGTCGTCAGGGGCGGGACACCCAAGCGAAGTGTCCCCGCTATCGCCCGTGGACGTGACGCCGCCGCCATCCTCGCGGGGGGACAGGCCGATGCCGGTGCGCTTGTTCGGGCCCGGCAGAGCGCTACCCGGACTTGTCGTTGGTCGTTGCATGACGCCGTTGTGGGTGCTGCCCTGGTGGCTCGTGCCGAAGTCGAACATGCCCTCGTCAGAAAAGTCGCCAAGGGCGTACATGGACGAGGTGAACCCCCCCGCCATGATGGACTGCGACACAGGGGACTGCACCCTCATGCTAGCATGAGGGTTGCCGCCACGGTTGTTCTGCGTGCTTTGCCCTTTATCACGAGCAGCAGCAGCCAACAATCCATTGCCACTGCTAAACCTTCGGTCATACTTGTTCGCACTCTCCTCTTGGCTTGGTTTCTTGCCCTTGACCATGCTGGCGAGGGGCACGGTGAAGCTATCGAGGTAATCGAAGTCGAACTGGTCGTCTACCTCCCAGTCCCTACCGGCGTGCGAGTCGACATCAACGGCGGTAGCACCGCTACCGTTGTTGTTGTTGTTGTGGGGGTAGCTTGGCTTGTGCGCATGGGTGAGATTGCCAGGATCGACGAGTGAGGTGCCCAAGAACTCTGATTTCTTCTTTGGCATCTCCCCTTCCTTGTTGATCGGCCGGAGCGCTAGAGCTTCGCCCGCCCCTACGCTCGCATTTGCGGTAGGGGAAGAGGAGGACAGCGCAGAGGCCGACGCGGTCCGCGGTGGCTTCACCGCCAAAAGCGACACGCCAGGGGGGCTGTCAGGGCCGAGGGTGGCGCAGCGGCCTCGTGTCGGGACAGACTTGTCCATCGACGGGGGTGCCGGTGGTGCCGGTGGTGCTGGTGGTGCTGCCACATTGCTTTGCGTGGGGACCGGCTGTGCCTCTCTCTTCTCCACCTTCTTGTTTCTCTTCTCCTTGAGACTCTTATTATTGTTGCTCTCGCCGGCCTTCGATTTACCCTCCACACGTTCCACAGCGGAGAAGCGCTTTGAGATGCGACGAGTAGTCAGCGAGGAGGAGGAGGGCGCCCTATCTGCCCCGGCGTTGCCGCTACGGCCGCTGCTGCTGTTGCTGTCCTTTGCATCAGGAAGCGAATAGTCCACCTTGCGCATCCGCTCTGCTGTGTTCCTGTCGACAGTGCCACCACGACCACCAGAAGCAGCGGGGGCGGTTGACTTCATGCCTTCACGGGCCAAGGGTGATGTAGGGGCATGCTTGCTGCTGTTACCGTCCTGCTTGTGCGGACTTGACCCTTCCTTGACGGAGAGACTGTTGCTGCAGCTGTCGTCTTGTGTGCCGCGCTGCTCCCCTCGTGAGGTGGGAGCCGTGTGGGTGTGGTCGCGACGCATCGAGTTGTCCTTCTTGTCCTTTTTGTCATTCTTGTTCTTACTGTTTGTGTTGTTGCTGCTGACGTTCTTGGAGCCGCAGAGGCTATCTTCCTCCTCTGCAGCCCTCTTGGCTGGTTGGGCCATGGCGGGCAGCGCGGCCACAGGCGCCACGTCCGTCTTCTCCTTCTTGCCCACTGCCGCTGCCACTGCTGCCGCCTTGTTGGTGCTGCCTTGCCGAAGCGTGGAGGGGGTTAGGGAGACCAGCACGGGTGACTGAGCGGTACCGTTCTTATTGTTGTCAGTGCTGCTGTTGTTGTTGCCAGCAGAGGCCTGCGCATTAGCAGCATTGGTTTGATTTCTGTTCGTGAGGGTGGCAGGCGCCAGCCCCGACTCCTCTGGGTGCTTCAGTCTGTACGCGCTGTTCGCGACGGTACTGGTGAGGACGGGCAGCACCTTCCTCGGCCTTTCCTTCTCCTTCCCGCTCGGCACACTTCTCGTCGCGGCCTCCCTTTCGGTGCTCCTACTCTTCCTCTTGCCATCGCCACTGTCCTTGACGTCGACGCGAGTTGCGATTTCGCCCTTGGTGTCGTGGTGGGGGGAGCGGTCGGTGTGCAATATGGAGTAGGCGAGCGAGTATTCCTGTGGCGAGGAGAGCGAGGGCCGTGGGCTGACGATGCGGAAGCCACCGATATTGCCCTTGTTGGTGCCCTTGGCGGCGTTCTCCTGCTGGTTGTCCTTCCCCGCTGCCTGGCCCTCCACAGGGCCCATGAGGGGCTGCACTCTGCCATTCGTGCTCTTGTTCCCTTTACCACTGTTGTGGCTAAGCTCTGCAAAGCTGGCAGCCAGCGTCGGAGACAGCCGTGGGGAGCCCACGCCACTCATGCTAGCTTGGCGAGGTCGTAGTTTCTTCCCACTAAGGGAGCTTGCGGGTGGCTTGCCACTGATGTTGTCACCGCTGGCATTCTTGCTACTGTTGCCACCAGGATCCATGAATGCGAGGACGGCCTGCATCGCGGCCGTGTCGTAGCCCGCTGCCTCGCTCTGGCGCTTCTCGTTCCTTGCAGGGAGGGCAACGGAGGTGACGCTGGCGTCGCGTGCGTGCCGGAAAACGCTGAAGGAGCCATAGCCGCTGGCATTCATACGACTAACCCTGGAGGAGCGACTCGGGTGGTGCATGGTGGACTGCTCCATGTTGTTGTTGTTGCTGTTGTCCGTTCCCTCGCCTCCGTGGGGCGACACAGAGACGGCGGAGATGGCGAATGTGGAGAACTCCAAGCCCTCGGGCATCACCGCGACGCTGGGGTTCTCGTCGTGCGCGTAACCCGAGTCGGAGGACTCGCTATCCTCGTCCTCGCTAGAGTTGCTGGACGTGCTGGCCGAGGAGTCGTCACCGGCGTCCTCGTCGGCGACTCTCGCTCTTCCTTCCTCCTTTCTCGCCGCCGCCTCCCTGGTAAGTCCGACTGCATTATGGTTGTGATCGGTGTTGCCAGTGTGACCCCCCCTCGTCGGGGTCGCCAGCGGGGTGATGGATGGCGACAGGGAGTTGATCAGTTGGCGCTGCAGCAGCTGTGGCCGGCCGCCACGAGCGTCGGCAGAGGTGTTGCTGCTTCCGTGGAGCGACAGCACAGAAGCCCTGCCTCTGCGGTTCGCGCTGCTCTGGTTCCAGAAGAGCTTACCGTTCTCTTCCAGAGCATCCACAACGATGGAGTACTCTCGGTCCCCCGCTGCTGCACTAGAGCGTCGCCTAGGGCCGAACGGGGGGTCGACGACGTCGTCGTCCTTGTTGCTGTTATGACGGTTGCCAGCCGCCCTCTCCAGCTGCTGCCGCTGGGGAGTTGTTGTTGTGCTGGCAGTGTGCACGGTACTCGGTGACCTGGTCGAGCCGCGATGACGGGCGCGTGGTTGCATCACGGAGGATTCCAAAACGGCAAAGCCCTCGTCTTCCGCCTTCGCCTCCTCCTCCGCCTCCTCCTCGTCCTCGTCGCCACTGTCGCTGCTGCTGTCCACATCATCGTCCTCGCCACTGTTCTCGTCCTTTGCTGGACTGCTCCTTTGGCGACGGCGGAAGGCAAAGCTGTAACGGCCCCGGCCCACAGCGCCCGGGGTTCTTGGTGTGCCGCTGCCTGCCTGTAGGGTGGCAGCCCCGGCCAATCCACCGAAGCTGGCAAAGTAGTTGTTGGCGCCGCCACGGGCGAGGACGCGGCTGGTGAACTCTTCCTTCTCGTCCTTGTCCTCGTCCTTGTCCTCGTCCTCGCCCTCGTCTTCGTCCTCGTTAGCTGGGGGGCGAGCGGCAGAGCTTTGTTCCTCGGCGCTTCCCTCGCGGTGGCTGCTGTCGTTGCTGTTGCTGTGGTACTGGTTGCCAGGATTGCTCTCGTTCCGGTTCACTCTACGCGGATTGGCCGCCCCACCCCCGCCGTCGCTGGGCGGGTGAGGGCGTCGCCTGGTGGATGAAGCCGGGTAGGACTCCATGGGTGCCATAGCTTCCTCCTCCTCTTCACGATGGTCCGCCCTGTGGGTGTCGTGGCTCGCCGGGGGATGCTCCACCAAGTGGGGCAGGAGGACGTTGGCAGGGTGCGTGGCAGAGGCCGCGGGGCACTCCTTGCTATAGTCCCCCTCGTCATTGTATGAGGCACCACCGCCGCCCACGCCTGGGTACGTGTTGCACGTAGTGGCCGGGGCGGCAGGAGAGGGACGGGGGCTGTGGTTGTTGCTGTGGTTGGGGAGCGTCGTCGTTGCACCATAGTTGTTTGCCTTGTAACCGTTGCTATACCCTTCTGCCAGGGACGCCGGCGCTGGGGGCGGCGGCGACGGCGTGAACTGGCCGTTGTGATTACCGTAATGATTGTGAGGGTTGCTGTGGTAGTAGTTAATCGGATCCGAGGACGGGACGGCGGCACCTGGAGCCGCCAGGCCGGGGTAGGCCCCGTTTGGTGAGCCGTAGTAGTTCCCATTGACGATGGCATTCTCGTTGCTTTCGCCGTTGGTGTTGTAGAGGTTCGAGTTGGGATCGGGTGCGTCAAGGTCGATGCCTTTGGGCGAGTCGCACCAGATAATCTCCTCCTTCACGCTGCTCCACCAATCTATCCTGCAAGGCGTCCGCCCCGGCCTGCTCTCCGCCCAACCTGCGAACTGCTGTTGTTGTTGTTGTTGCTGCTGCTGCTGCTGCTGCTGTTGTTGTTGTTGTTGTTGTTGTTGCTGCTGCTCGTACATCATGTACTGCTGCTGCTGCTGATACTGGTGAAGCTGGTACATGGCAAGGGGACTCGCATTGGCGTTGCTGCGCAGGGGGTTGCTCGCGTTGCTGTGATTGCTGTTGTTGTTGGGGTTGCCGTTGAGGCCGCCGAGCTGGACCAGGTTGGGGTTCCAGCCATAGGGATTGAACTGCGCCTGAGGGTACCAGCCAATGTTGGTGTGGTGCATGGTGGATGGTGCTTAGCGTCTTTATTCCCTCCTTTCCTTTGAAATGGCTTACAGATCCCGATCGCAAGGAGAAGAAGAGGTGAACTAAACAACACAACGCACGAGAGGGGGATGGTGGGTAGGCGGTGTGCGTGAGTTTTTTTTTTCTCTCTGGCTGGCTAGAGAGAAGGAAAGAAAGAAGGAGAGAGGGGTGTGATACAATGGAGCAAGGAAGAGTGATTCATACAGATGGATAAAACAGATAGATATGGACAGGGAGGAGAGAAGATGAGAGTGAGGGGAGGGGAAAGGCAAAACACAGAGGGGGAAAAGGAGGAAGAGATCAAGGAGGGCTCTCAGGGTGGGAAATGCGAAGATGAGGGGAACAAACAGAAGGGAAGGGACAGAAGTGAAAGATGGCGAAGATAGGAGAGGGGAGGAGAGGAGAGAGGGAAGTAACAGAAATGTCTCTGAGAGAAAGGTGAGGAGAACAGAGAAAGACTCCTGTGGAGTAGCGGCAGAATCCCTTGCAAGAAGGAACAATATATAAATGGAAAGGAATACTCGGACGGAGAGAGAGAGCACAGGAGAGCTATGGATACTTATTGTATGATTGGCAGCGATGGGAGGAGTGGGGGAAGTGAAAGATGGGCACACCCTGGCGGACAGTTTGGCTCCGATGGCACCTTTTCGTTCCTGGATTCTACAGGGGGAAGGACGGTGTGTGTGTGTGTGTGTGTGTGTGTGTGTGTTTCTGTGCGAGGGGCAGGCGCGCCTGAGGAATGTACGCCTGCAACACTTCCCACCTTGATGGAGGAGACAAGGGAGCAGCTACAAGAGGGAGAGAGATAAGAGAAGAGAAGGACGTGGGGTGAGTAAGCAGGGGAGTAGATATGTATATATATATATGTGAAAATGGGAAAGGGGGGGGGGGGGGAAGCAGGAGGGCAATCCCCTTTCGGCTATGCGCTAGTACTCGCTCTTCTAAGGCTTTGGAGGGATAAGGGAGGAGGGAAGAAGCGGAACATTCGCACAGGTATCGTCATTCTCGTCAAGCAGCGCGCGGGTTTCCCTGCCCACATGCCGTGAAGGGTGATTCCGCCCTCCATGTGGCATGGCGCACCCCCCACCCCCCTCCTCACGTGTGCATCCGAGCTGGCAGTGATGATGGTGGTGGAGGCAGCTCCTTGTCCCCATTCCTCCATACCTTCTTCATTGCTATGTATATGAGGATACTGGATGAGTATAATGCGTAATGGCAACGAAGTTGAAGTAAAGGAAAAGGAAATCATCGCAATAGTCAGGAATGCTGTAATGATACACACAGGAAGGAGAGGCATATGATACATCCATCACAAGGAAAGATGGAGGGGGTGGAGGGTGGGGTGGGTGAGTAGGGGGATGTTTTTGACGAAAAGTGTGATAGGATTAATAGTGTTTACCATGGACAAGAAGTGGGTTAGAGAACGTGAGAGTCGTCTGGAGAGTACGGCGGGCAAAGGACGAGCTCTTAGGTGCCCGCGGTTTGGAGGAGGAGGAGGAGGAAGGAGTGAAACGCGAACGCACGAAGCATGANTTGCAGTGATGATGGTGGTGGAGGCAGCTCCTTGTCCCCATTTCTCCATACCTCCTTCATTGCTATGTATATGAGGATACTGGATGGATATAGTGCGTAATGGCAACGAAGTTGAAGTAAAGGAAATGGGAATCATCGCAAGAGTCAGGAATGCTGTAATGATACACATACACACAGGAAGGAGAGGCATATGGTACATCCATCACAAGGAAAGATGGAGGGAGTGGAGGGTGGGGTGGGGGGGTAGGGGGATGTTTTTTGACGAAGAGTGTGATAGGATTAATAGTGTTTACCATGGACAAGAAGTGGGTTAGAGAACGTGAGAGTCGTCTGGAGAGTACGGCGGGCAAAGGACGAGCTCTTAGGTGCCCGCGGTTTGGAGGAGGAGGAGGAAGGAGTGAAACGCGAAAGCACGAAGCATGAAGTAAGCAATGTGATCTCCTGTACATGCCTCCCCTCACTCACGGAAGGAGAGCTCCACAGTACGAAGAGAGGGAGAGATATGGATGAGAGAGTCACTGATGAACAACTTCATCTCCCGTTGGTGTCATGGATATGCACAATGGAGGAATACCGTTGCATCTCTCTCTCTTTCTCTCTACCCGCTCCTCCTACTCCAGTTGCTTCAACTACTCCAGCTACTGCTGCTGCTGAAGCAGTTTGAGGCGCTCCTCCGATGGGATCACCGGCACCGGCACCGCTTTCCATCTGGTGTTGACCTTTGCCGCGGCTTTTGTCCTGGCGCTCGGTTGCCCACGACTGCTGTCCCCACCCTTGTGGGAGTCGCCCTCTGTGATCATGGGGTTCTCACCAATGGTCATCGGCTGATCCCGCGAGCGCGTGGTGGAGGGCGAGCGGCTGCTTGGTCCCGAGTTCGTGTTGCTGCGGCTGTGACCAGACTGCTTTGCCTTCTTGCCGCCACTCGCATCGGCACCCACCACATCATCGTGATTCCTCCTGTTGGCATCCTCCACGCTGCCCTTCGTTGGCGTCGGCGCCATTACCAAGGGTCCTGGGGACAGCCTCGCGCCTGGTGCGGTTTGAGGAGGGAGCGACGGCAAGGCGAAGGGGGGACAGGAGGAGTGAGCCAATGGGCCGATGCCGTGGCTGAGTAGCGACTGAATATCGGGGTCGGCGAGAGAGGTTTGAATCGAGAGGATCGAGTCCTCGTCGCCGCCACCGCCACCGCCACCGCCACCGCCACCGCCGCCACCACCACCGAGACCACCACTGCCCCGGCGATAGCGAGCTGTAGCGTCACGAACAAACGCGTTGAAGGCATTGATGGTGTCCTCGGTACTACCGCTCGTGCGCGTGTTGACGGGGTGACTGGTCCTGGACGGCACCTGCAGTGGCGTTGGCACGGTAGGGTAGCCGGGGAATTGGCTATGGCTAGTGTCGTCATTGCCATGGTCGGCGTCTGTACTCAATTTTGTTTTGGTGTGATTGCTGGTGGAGGTCCTGCGCACGGGGCTGTCGGTGGAGTACAGCTTGCTGGGCCGGTCCTCCTGCCCCGCCGTCGCGAGCGGGGCGAGGTCCATGAGCGGAGACACGGGAAGCTGCTCCTTCGCATTTCTTGGCCTCATCGTATGTGAGTTTGGTGCTGGCAGGGCCAATAAACCTCTCCGCAGGGTACCCTCGCTGCTGCCGGAGTCGTCGTCAGTGTGGTGCGTATTGTCGGTACCGTTGGTGCCCTTCTTCGTCTTCTGGGGCAGAGGGGTTCTTTCCATGGGGAACATGGGCGGACTGTCCCACGTCGGTGCTTGCTGCCGCGCCGTCCCCCCGCTCGCCGCCACGCGGTCCTTGCGGAGGGCGTGATTGCCATTTGCCTCTCCAACATTGTCCTTGTCATTACTGCTTCTGTGACCATTGTTTTGAGCTCGTGGGGAGGCACTGGCCCGGTGCATCGCGTACTTGGAGCGGAGCAGCCTCAACTGGCGCTGCTCCATCGAGGCAAGGCTCTCGGCGTAGATGTCGTCGTGCTGCCTTACCGCCTCCCCTCTGCCTTCTTCACCAGAAGCAGCAGAGGAGTCGCTGACACGGCGCGTATCGCTGCGATTGACATGCGCAGAGGTGGCGGCGTCGTCCTTTGGTGGCGCCGGGCTGCGGGGGCTGACAGAGGCGATGGATAACGGCGGAGAGGGTAGTCGATGCTGCTGCTGCCACTGCTGTTCCCGCTCCTGCTGGGCTCTCTCCGATTCCAGCGCCTCTACTTGCTGCATGTACGTCCGCTTCCCGTCCTCCTCGTGTAGCACGCCATCCAGACTCATGGTGCTGTCGTTTGTGCAGAACAAGGGCGTGGCGGTCCGCGCGAGGTAGGACCGTCGCGGGCTCCCGCCGCCGCTGCGGGTCCCCTCACCAGCGGAGACTCCTCCTCTTCCCGCATTTGTCCTTCCGTCGTCCTTACTGCCCGGATGTGACAACACCTCGACGTTGAGCGCGTTCCGCCCGCCGAACCGCCCCCGTGCGGGGCTGCCATGAGAGAGGGGCTCGGAGCCTGTCGGCGCTGCATCGGCCGCTACCAGCCTAGGAGAGGGAGGACCCGTATTACTACTGTTGCGACGATTCGTATCCGCACTGCTGCTGGTGTTGGTGTTGCTCGTCGACGGTGGCACCGGGGCTGTCTGGGTGGCCGCGGCCGGCGCCACGTGAAGCTCTCCTTTCCGCTCCGCCGTGTGACCAGTGCGTTTGGCTCTGCCGTCAGCTTTTGGGGCTGCTTCGCCGAGTGGGGTAGCGGTGGGTGTCACGGTGGCCCGGCGGAGGGATGAGAAGGGCGGCGTCGGTAGCGCTGGTGGCTGTGGGATGACTTGTGGGGCCGCTGGTGGCGGTGCCGCTGCCGTGGAGGCGCGTGGATGGGATTGCTTCTCCAGTGTGGCAAGCCCTGCTGCTGTCGCGACGACTGTTGTCATGGCTGTTGATGGTGGTGGAAGGGCCGCCCTCCTCGTTGCTGGCGACGTGGGCGAGGGGACGGTGGCGCTGCCGTGGTGGTGATTGCCCGCTTCGCGGACACTGTCCCGTGCTGGTCGCGTCACTCGCACGGCGCCGTGTGGCAACGAGATGGAGTCTTGCTCGCTGCCACGTCTCCCATTCGGCGCGGAGGTGGCCAAGCGAGGTACGACAACCACCACATGCTCCCTTCCCCTCTCCTGTGCTGTGCCATCGTGCACCTGCTTCCGCTGCTGCGGCCCGGGAGCGGTGGCCGTCTTGACGTGAAGGGGCTGTCGCATGAAGTTCATGGGCGGGTGCCGCCTCCCGCTGTAGAGGGGCCGATTGATCGCGTTCGGGCTATGGGTGGTGCCGTTGTTGCTACGGTTGCGGTCGCTGCCACTCGTGCAGTTACTGCTACTGATACTGCTGCTGGCGCCGCGGGAGGACGGGCAGGGGGTGGATCGCTGCGCGGCAACCTCGCCCGGCGCCTTGGTGGCGGTGCTGCCGTGCGTGCTTTGGCTGTCCATCGTCTCGGCCTTCGCCTGGAGCAAGGTGCTCACAATCTCCTGACGCGGCGGCCGTGTGTAGTGGTGACGCGAGTGGACGAGGAGGCTCGCGACCGAGAGACTGCCATGCCCCGTGCTGGGAGCCAGAGCCATTGACAAGGGAAGGTAGCGAACGGTGGGGCTGGTATGGTTGCCACTGCGCGCCACGTCGCCGTTCCCTTGCGGGTGGTTGCTGAGCGTGGAGTATCGGCTCTGCTTCGCCGAGAGGGTGCCTGCGGAGGTGGGTGAGGGAGAGGACATGGGTCGGCTGCCGCCCACAGCGCCGCTGTCGTCGAGGACGCTGAGATCGCTGCCGTGCTGCTGCTGCTGATGTGGTGAGTGTGAGGACGGCATGCTCTCGTACAGCCTGTTGGCGTCCACAGAAGTCAGCAGCTTGGCGAGCGCCATCGTGCTCGGGATGATCTTCTTCTCGGCCACCCTTGCACGGTAAGAACGTACCATCCTTCCTCGCCCCGTCCCCACCACCACAGAGGCGGGGGCAGGCCTTGTTCGGCTGTGGCGACCGGTGAGGACATTTCTCATGAAGGCGTTCGCGTCAAAGCCGGACAGCGAGGACGCTGGTGAGCTTGGCCGCCTCCCACGTCCAGGGCTCAAGGAGGAGGACGGGGGGCCCTTTGGGGAGGATGCGGGTGGGGGGAACAGTAGGAAAGATGCGGTGGCGGGCGTCGTTGTGAGGGTGAGAGACACTTGGCTGGCCCCTCCTGGCCTGCCCTGCGCGCTCCTTGGGCTCGGCACAGCAACGGACGTAGGTGACGGAAGGGAGTACGCAGTGGTGGCGGTGGACGGCGCGTCCAGACTTGACTGGTGGCACGGGCCGCGTTGTTGCAGAGGCGATGCCGACGTCTCGCCCCTTGGCGCGGTTGTGGCCACGTTCGTCTCAACAGAGATGCCCGAGGGTAGAGTGGATCTGCGCCTCCCCTCCTGCCCACCGTTTCCGCTGCTCCCAAAGGGGCGAGCCGGTGGGGCTGGCGGGATGGGGAGGGTGGGAGACACTGCCGCCGCACAGTCCATTGTACTCCCACCACTATACCCGCGACTACTGCTACTGGCGGCGGCGGTGTGCGTAGCATTGGCATTGCGGCTGCTCCTTCGCGCAATGCGGGTCGACGGGCTGTGGCGCAAACTTGGGAAGAGGAAGGAGAAGTCGTCCTCGTTCAGAGGCGGCCCCTTGACGCTCTCCTCCAGCTGCTGCTGCTGTTGTTGTTGTTGCTGTTGTTGTTGGCGGCTCTTCTGGGCTAACAGGGCGGAGTCCTCGTCCTTCCTTTCCCCTTTCCTCTCCGTACTCTTGTTTTGGCTCTCGCTGTCGTGGCCACCACTGTTAGTTTTACTATTATTGCTGTTGTTGTTGCCTTGAGGTGTGCCTTCGGCCTTCTCCGAGAGCGGGAGTAGGCTCGGCTCGTCCTTTAGGTACTGACTGGAGAACACGTAGTCATAGAACGAGAATGTGCCGGCCGGACTGTTCAAATTCAACTGTGCGTTGTCGCCACGTAGCCGTTTCTCCTTGTCATCGCTGTTGAGAGCTGCTCCGTGAGGTTTCGCGGCCTCGCCATTGTTCCTCGGCGAGCGCTGCATTGCGCAGAGTGAGGACATGCCGACTGCGCTGTCACCCTCGTTATCACTGTCGCTGCGGCCGTCGCTATGGCTAGTGTTGCCGTGGTGACCGCGGCTGGTATCGTTCGCGTTGCCCAGCCGTGTTCGGTTATCGTTTGGGCTGCCCGTCGCCGCGACAGCCTCGCCGCTGTCGTCCTCCTCCTCCTCCCCGCTCCGTTGCGGAGGGGGAGGCGACGCCTCGGGTGCGGTGGCCTTCGGTGAGGTTGTGCTGCTCATGCACTTTCCTTTCTCATTGCTCGCCGCGCCTGACGGTGGAGACGGGGGTATCTCGAGGCCCCACGTGTCCATGAAGTCGTAGAGGCTCCCCATGATCGCGTTCTCTTGGCTTGAGTGGTTGTTGCCATCGCTCCTGTGAGCATTTCTGCCCGCTCCTTCTTCCCTCTTCTTGGCGGAGCGGGGCCCGTTGGAGTTGTAGGTACTGCTTGCGGTGACGCCGCCTTCACTGATGGGGGTGTCAGGGCTCCAGCTAGCCAGAGGGACCATCGGGGGGGTTGCGACGGGAGTCGCCGAATTCGCACTGTTATTGCCGTTGTTACTGTTAGTACTGTCATTGCTGTTATGATTATTCTTACTATAGCTATCATGGGCCTTTTGGCCGCTACCTCCCGGCCAGGTGTCCAGCATGCTGTACGCTTCGGGAGGGTCGGTTTCCTTCGTTTGGCTCATCGTTTGTTTCCCTATTTAGCGATGTACGCTACTTCCCTGGAGGTGCGGGGGCTGTGGGGGGGGGGGGGGGAGAGGACGAAGAATCGAAGTGGGAGCTTTTTGCGTTTCCAGCCTTGACAATACTTGGCGGGCAGGGAAATGGCGGCAAAGAAAAAGAAGAAGTCACACCAGCAAACAGGGGGAGGCTTTCGTCGGCCTTCTCGCACTTGTGTAAGGGAGGAAGGAGATGAGAAAGTGAAGGGGGGGGGGGGTGAGGTAAACAATATGATGACTGTAATAAGGAGGAAATAGACGGATAAGAACTGAGTCTCAGCCGTTCGTACGTACGAGGGGAGAGAAGACGTAAGGATCGCAACGCCAGCAACAACAACAAAGCAGAAAAGCAGGACACCGCAGTTGTCGACGATGAATGTTCTGGCGAGTACGTGTGGGAGGAGGAAGGAGGAGGCAGCAGTGACAGCTGAGGGGGGGGGGGGGACGGGGGGCGAATGAAGGGAGCACGAGCAAAGTATGCGAGTATGAGGTTAAACGAGAGAACAATAACAGAACACGGCGCAAATCTGAGGGAGGGAGCCGGTGGGAGAACACCAGGGCTGACAAAGTAAATCTGCTTTCGAGAATGCGAAGCGTGGGCAGGGAGAAGACAGAGAGTAAAGAAGAAGAACAGGAAAAGCGACAGCAGGCAGTGGCGACAATGATAGCTGTAGTGGACACACAAAACAAGAACAGGGGAGAGAGTAAGTAGACTCAAGGCGAAGAGAGAAGAGGAGGAGGGGGGGGGGGAGGTTAGTGTTCCTTCACTGTTTGCTGTTTTGCTTTTTGCCTCCGAGTAGCTATTGAGTTTCTGTATTTGAAGAACGGTTGATGGCCCTAGAGGTACAAAGCAAACGATGAAGAGGAATGGCACAAGATGAGAAGCAATAAGTGAGTGAGGGAGAGAGAGAGGGAGATGAGGGGGAGGGGGAGGGGGAGATAGAGAGAAAGGGAGCGGGTAGAGGAGCGTGTGACAGCCAAGGAAGTCGCAGGGGGCGAAATCTGAAGAGTATAATATGAAACGCCGAAAAGTGGCGGAAGGGTGGAGCGGGGAGGAGCACTGGCAGTAAATCGACCCTTGTATAGGAGTGTGGGGAGTTGTGTGTCGGGGGGTTGCTGTTTTTTTTTTTGCTATGGCTCCGTATGTGCACCTTCTTCCGATGTGTATATGGGTGGGTGGGTGCTGAGATGGCGAGACACGTAAGCGAGGGAAACCGAAGAGAAGGGAGATGAGAGCGGATGTAGAGCAGAATACCGTGGCAGCAGAGCGAAATAAGTATGTACAATGCGAACGTTGTGGGCTTGTCAGTAAGGAGTGGCGCCTCTGTGTGAGTGACAGAGAGAGAGAGAGAGAGAAGATAAGGAGATGGGGGGGAGGGGGGAGAGAGGACACCAGAGGATGAAATGAACTGGATCACTTAACTAACTAGCTGATGGAGTATAACAGGTAGTAGCAGTTGCTATTGTATGTGTTGTATTGGAATGCGGAATAACCATAAGAAGATGTACCTTCTCGAGCAAAGACTGGGAAGGTGAGGTGAACAGTAAAAGAAAGGAAATGTAAAGGAGAAGGCAAAACAGTGTGAAGAGGCACGTGTAGGTCGACGCACGGTGCGAGGAATGCAAGAAGCTGAAAGTCAGAGAAGAGAGGGGGGAGGGGGAGGGGGAGGGGGAGGGATGCGTGCGGATTGTAGAATGTATAGGGATCAACTGAGAGGTGGTGTAAGAATGACGAATCAAATGGGGGTGGGCGGGGAAGGACAGCAGCCCGAAAGTGAAATGGTGATGGCAATCAATATAGAGAGGGAGAGAGTAAGGGAGTGAGAGGAGTACGTACGTAAGAAATGTGAGAGAGGTGGGACAGGACAAAACAAAACAATGAAAATGAGAGGAAGAGATAAGCTAAGCGAATGAAGGATGGACTGCAGTGGGAGGAAGGAACCTCTCCTTTCGCCTTTCTTCTCTTGTCGTGTGCTCGAGACGGCTTCTTGTGCGGGAGGGGAAGGGGGAGGGGATACAGGGGTGGAGAAGCGATGGTGGTGGGAACGTGCCGCTACCCGGCTCTGGAGGACGATGTTGCGCACACCGACACGACACGGACACAGGTGAAGCGTACACACCCGCGAGGATGGGGTGGAGTGGGGGGGGGGGGGGGGCACGTGCGCGTGCACACCTGTCGTGTAGGAAGGAAAAGGAGAGGGGGTGAGGAAAGCAGACCTTGGGTACTCTACTTGGTGCTTGGTGAGAAGAGTAGTGTGCAGTGACGAAAGGGAGAAATGGAGTGAGTGAGGGAGAGAGAAGGAAGGCGAGTTTCCGCGTGAAGAGTCGCAGGGGGTACATCCCTTCTTTGTTTTCTCTCTCCCCGCCTTTTGACACCGAAGGCCTTCTCTTTTTTGGGGGCATGCGTGGGCGGTGCACATTCGCTCTCCCCCACCGTAGCATGATGGAGCACCAACGCAAGTTTGGAGAGGCGAGGGGGGAGGGTGGCCGGTCTCTTTCCTATTTTCTTGCTTTGTTTTGTGTCATGAAACGGGTACGAGGAGGCGGAGGGATGAGCGGAGTATAGAGAGGGAGGAGGAGGGTGGGAAGGGGAGGGGGGAGGGAATATTCACAGCGGCACAACGATGCATGCACAGGGCGAGCCTGGCACGAAGACAAAAAAAAAAAATAGGGAGGGAGGATACTTTTGCACAACGGGGAGACGTGTGTTGCGGCAGCAAGCACCTGCTCACACCACCAAAAGTGTTCAAGACGATAACGTGAGAAACCCAACGTGTTAGGAATGTGTGGGGGAGGGGAGGGAGAGAGGAGGAGGCCATGAGCCCTCAGCAAGAGAGGTCGGAAGAAGAGGAAATAGGAGTAGAAGTAACAGTGACAACAGATAGACACAGCGAGGAGAAGGAAAGAAGAGGGGAAAGTGGGTACGACGAATGTGCAACAAGCGGTCGGTTGCCTCGGCCTTTTGGGCGTCTACAGGCGCCATACGGTGTGTGAGTGTGTGTCCATGCACACAAGCTTTACATATATGTTGACAGCTTCTTTTCGACTCCTTTTGATGTTCCCTCCGCCATACACCGTGTGCGTTGATGGCTGTTGCGTGGACAACGGCCGTTCTACAAACACCTCTGTGTGTGTGTGTGCGGGGTGGTGGGATGGGGTGGGGGTGGGGAGTAAAGTAGGGGGGGGGGGGAGAGAGAAATAGAGAAATAGAGAAAGACGGGAGGAATAGGTGTACATGAAAAATCGAAGGAAAACAAACGCAGCCGAAAAGCCAAACGGTGAAGTAGCGTTTCTCTCCCCTTCCCCCCCCCCCGACGAGGCAGAAGCGTGCGCCGAGGCAAGCCGCTGCCTCGGAATTTCACAAAGAGAGAGAGAGAGAGAGAGGGAAACGAAAAGAAGAGGCACGTAGAGAGGGGTAGGGATAGGAGGGAGGGTGGGGAGGCTACCCTCCCCCCAGCCAGACTATAGATGGAGGAGAGAAGAGAGGAGAAGAGAGGGGGAACACAAGAGTGAGAAAATGTGCAAACATGCAAGCAGCCAAGGAAGGGAAGCGGCGCAGTGAATGCGTGGGAGGGAGAGAGTGCGAGTGAGAGGGTTTGGAGGAGACAACGATAGCGTTACGGTTTACTATGGTTGCTAGTTACTATTCCCCAGTGGGAAGCACCGGCCTCTTCGTGGTCCGACGTGCCGGTGCCGCTGCTGCTGCCGCCGCCGCCACTGGCCCGGAAGGCTTCGCCCTTGGCTGGGTGCTGGTGACGCTGGCAGGCACGCTTGGGGTGCCACCATTCGGCATGGGTGATGGTGATCCTTGCGGCGACGAGCGCAGACTGTTGTTGGCCGTGCTGCCATACGTGTTCGTCAGGTTGTGAGCCGCCGAACTCCCTGGTGTAGCGGTGCCCTCATTGCTGCTGTTCTTGGGTTCAGCTGCTGCTGCTGCACGCGCGTCTTTGGGAGTGGGGATGGCGTTGGGCGGAGAGATGCCCAGCGGCTTGGATGGTGTAGGAAATGGCGTGACACCAGTGTACGGTGTGGGCAGCTCCGACGGCGTTGGCGAAACGCCGAGAGCGGCGCTGCCATCCACGCTGTTGTTGTTGTTGTTGTTGTTGTTGTTGTTGCTCGTCTTGCTCTTGTTCTCACTGGGTTTATTCTGCTTCGCGGAGAAGCTCTGCGCCGGCATTGCGCGCGGTTGGTGAGGAGTGGTCTTGACCGCCGCCACCGTCGGTGGTGGGGCAGAGCCGAGGTCTCGCTTAGCAACAATGCTGTTGTTGTCGTCACCACTAATCGCATGGGCAGGGGTTGGCTTAATGGGCGGGAGCGGAACGCATTGCCCCGCCGTCGCGGTCCCGCGCGGCGTACTGCTGTTCGGCACGCTAGTGGTATCGTTACTCTTATTGGCTGTTGCTGCCGTTGTTGTTGCAGTTGCGCTTCCCCGACGAAAGGTAGAGCCGGAGCTGACCGGCTTCAGTGGGACCAGCGTGCCTGCGGGGGTTGTCAGCGGTGTGGCGCTCGTCGTCGTCGTCGTCGTTGTCGCAGCTGCCTGAGGCATCGAGGACGACTTGCGGGTGCGCTGTTCCCGCTCAGCGGCTGATGGCGAGGTGGGCTGGGAGAGCGGTACCGGGAGCGATGTCCGGCCCTTGGCAGGGTTCGTGGTGTTCGCATTGCTGCTGTTTCTCATAGAAGGGCTGTCTCGCCACTCGTCCACAGCCAGGTCGTTCAGCGTTCCCCCCAAGCTGCCGTAGAAGCCGTAGCCGTGGAAGTCGTCCTCGTCGGCACTGCCGTTGACCGCGGTGGTGGGGATGCTTGTGCCGCCGCGCTTTCCTTGCGACGCAGATGACGGGTGCGATAGACTGCGCCGCTCCACTGAGAGTCGATGCGGTGATGACGAGACGACCGAGGGCGGCAGCGGGGACGAATGCGGCTTCGTTGCTGCCTTGCACCCCCCCTTATGGCCATGGGTGTTGTCGCCCTGTTTAGAGCTCATCTTGCTGTTGTCTTTGCTGCCTGCGACGGTGGTGTTGGGGCCTGAGGATGGCTTCTGTCCCCGCGTCGGTGTGAGGACGGCCATGGGGTACAGCGAGTCCATGTCGTCAACGTCGTTCTCGCGTAGGGAGAGCTTGCGCGGTGCAGGACTCCGGTTCGCGTCACTGCTAGGAGGGATGACACTCGTGCTGCTGCGGTTGTCCTCCACTTTCTTGGGTTCCTGAGTGGCGTTGCTGCTCGAGTTCGCGTTTCGCGGCAGCGGCGGGCCGGTGCTGTCGTCGCTAGCATCGTTCTTTGCACCACCATTCTTGTCGTCCTTGGCGATGCTTCTTCCCGGCTCGAAGATGGAGAAGCCTGCCGGAGCGTGGGACACGGATGCACCAAGTGAAGTCCCCATCCCGGCCGCAAACAAGGAGTTATCCATGAAGCCGTACGCCCCGTTCGTGATGCTGATGCCTTGATTGCTCTTATCGTTGTACTTTCTGTTCGCCGTGTTCGATATGGATGTCGTCGCCATACTGCGACTGGTGCGTCGCGGCCGTGGTCCCGCCAAGGCACTGTACTCGATCGCGGTCGACACACCCGTCTCGGAGTTCCGGCTGGCCACAGAGGACGTTGAGGAGGCGCTCGAGGTGCTCGACGAGCCATCACTGCTGCTGGTGTACTCGCCGTCCTCGTCGTCGCTGGAGCTGCTGCAAGGCTTCTCCTTCCCCTTTTCCTCCTGTTTCGTCTTCCCATCAACATGACTGCCTTTCTTCGTGGCATCCAGCGCTGTCGCGGAGGGCAGCCGTTGCCGCACATGCGCTCCGGCTGGGACCTGCGGCCCCGACACACCTCCTCCTCTTTCGCCACTTTTCTTGGCGTCGCTGCCGTCTTGTGTTTGGGCCACCGGCGTGGCCTGCGGCTGCGGACTGTTGTAGGCCTCAAAGTTGTACGGAGAGAGAGTGGCGGTGCCAAAGTCGTCCGTGAAGAAGGCGCTGGCGCCAAGGCTGACGGCGCTCAGGTTTGCCGCGGGCGGATTCGTACTCCTCTTAGGGTTGCTATCTGCCTTGCTTCCTTTGTCCTTTGGGTCCTCGGGGCGGCCGTCGGGGACACGGCGACGGGTGGTCGGACTGACCTTCGCCGGTGACGGGGCGATTCTGCTCCCCCCGTCTTTGCTCTCCTCGTCAGTACGATGGGGGGACCCCCGCTCCGCGCCGAAGCCGGCCCCGGCCACCCCGCTCGTGGGCGACGCGACGGGCGACTGCCCCGGCACCGTTTTGCCTCCTGCAGTGACTGCGGCCACCATCTTCCTGCTTCGGCCCCGCCCCCCTGCTGCTGCTGCCGCCGAGGAGGAGGAGGGCGGCCGCCGCTGCGAGCTCCTGCCCTCCTCCCCCCGCCTTGCCTCGTTCGCGGCGGGGGCGACTGCGACTGCCTCACGACTGTGGTTCGTTCGCTTGGGGTCTCCGGCCTGCCCGCCGTCGTGCTCTTTATGGCCCATATTGGACTCGATCTGAGGAAGCGGAGAGCTCGCGCCAGCCCCTCCCCCGCCTTGGCTGACCTGACGGAGAGAGCCGCCGAGGTCCAGGTCAAAGTCGTAGCGATCCTCCAGGTTGTAGTTGCTTGTCTTGCGATCACGATTCTTGGGATGGCTATCAACGGCGCTTACAAGCACATCCATTGTGGACGGCACAGCATCCTCAAAGGTGGCTGAGTCCAGCTCCGCCAGGTTCGGTTCCGCAACGTGCGTGGCATTCTTCAAGATGCTCTCGTCGCACCAGAACGTTGACGACGCGATGAGCTGAAACGTGAGCGTCTTCTCCTGTTCAAAGGCGGCCAGCGTGCCGTTCGCTGCGGCGGCATTCTCGCGTCGGATGAGCTCTTCTAGAATGTCGCGTCGCCGCGCCGAGGCCGCGAGGCCGTCCCGGCCGATGGGGCCGTAGAAGGAGTTGAGCTTGCGGAGGAAGCCCTGCCCGTTGCTTTCGCCCTCATCCAAGTTCCCGGCACCGGTCTTGATGTCCGAACGCGTGCGGTCTCGTGGCGGGCTAGAGGCATTCTGCCGACGCGCGCCGCTGCTGCGGTCCGCACTGTCGATGGCCTGCCCGCTCGTGTTGTCGTTCGGACGAGCGTTCGTGTGGCTATTCTTATGGTTCGTGTTCGTGTTCCCACTTGCCGTGTTGTTGTTGTTGTCGTCGAAGAACATCTCCTCAAACTCTCGGGTGACTTCCTCGTTGTAGTCGTAGCCGTCTGCAACGCCGAGTGCGCTGTAGCGGCGACCGCCAACGTCGGGCTGCTGTTGCGTGACATTGGTCGCGTGTGTGGTTGTCTGTTTGCGGCTTGGCTTCACCGACTGCTGCGGGGCAGGCGAGGTGTTGAAGTAGTCGTAGAAGTCACTCATGTCCGACGCGGGAACGTTGTGATTGCTGCTGCTGCCGCTTGTTTTATTGTTGGTGTTTTGAGTGGTGACCGCCGCTGCGCTAAAGAGAAGCGGTATATCGGCCGGTGGGGACAGCTGCTGCACCGGCTGCTGCACCAGCTGCTGCTGTTGCTGTTGCTGCTGTTGCTGCTGCTGCTGCTGACGCAGCCTTTCTTGGGCAGCTGCGACAAAGGGGTGCTGCTGTTGCGGAACGCCAAAGTTGTTCTTGTTGTACATTTGCTGCTGCTGATACGGGACGTATTGAGCGGCATTGTTATTGTTGTTGGACGCGAAGTAGGCGTTCCGATGCCCGTGCGGTAGCCAGCGGAACCGCTGGGCGGGTGGGGGGAGTCCGGTGGCACCGATACTGTACTGTGAGCCGTTGCTGCTGCCGCCGCCGTGGCTGCGTTGCTCGCTGTGCCGATTGCCTTCCAGCGCTCGCAGCGCGTCCTCGTTCAGCTCGCCAAAATATCTCGAGTTTGCTCCGTTCGCCTTGTGCTTGGGGGAGTTCCCACTGCCGTAGTTGCTGGAGCCTGCCTTGCTGCTTCCACTATGGATGTCGTCATACACCCCGGACGGGAAGCCGCCGACAGCGGAGATGGCGTTCTGGCGGTTGCCACCGTCCTCCTCGTCGAGTGTGGGGGACTGCCCACCGCTGCCACTGGTGTTGTAGTCGTAACGGGTGTTGAGCTGGTGATCGCTGGCACGCTCTTGGGAGGTGGGGAGGAGAAAGAATGACTGCGTGGCGTAGGCGGCGGAGGGGGCGTTGTGGGCCTCGCCATCGTCCTCCTGCCCCATCATCATCATGCTTCCTATGCGGCCGATCTGGTCCTCGCCTGCCCCGTCCTCGCCGTCGTCGGCGCCCTGCCCCACACCCATCACAAAGCTGCGCAGGCCAAAATGGTTGTTCTGCTCGCTGTCGCCGGCGGCGACGGAGCTAAGGCGGCTGTAGCGGTTCTCCCTCTTTCCTCCACCACCGCCGCCGCCATCCGTGTCTTGGGTCTGGTAGAAGCTCGCAACACCCCCTGCTCCGGCCTCCCCATCGCCACCGCTCGCGTCGTCGTCGCTCCCGGGTGGCGTGCTGGCATCGCTGATGTTACTGCTGCTCTCGCTGTGGACTTCTTCATCGCCCGTGGTGAAGCGATTACTATTGTTATTGCCGCTATTCTGCTTGCTCGTGCTGTAGCCCGCTCCCGCTCCGTACCCACCGCCGCCGTGCGGTATCTGCAGTTGCTGCTGCCGCTGATGCTGATGTGGTTGTTGCTGTCGGGCGTGGTAGTTGGGCTGTGTCTGCTGGGGATAGGGGCTGACTCGCGTATTGTTACTCTCTCTTTTCTTGGTATTCCAGCTTTCCGCTCCCGAGGAGTGGTAGGTGCGACCGTCGTGCTCAGAGGCGCTGATCGGATCGGGCGGTGCCTGCGAGGATGGTGCGACAGAACGGGCATTCGTACTGCTGTTATTGTTTATTGGGTCGCTTTCCTTACGGATCGCCCGGTTGTACTTGGACTGCACCTCAATGTCTGCCAGCCGGGGCAGCCCTTCGTACTGCTCTCCTTCCATGGCATTTCCGCTCGTGTACCGGTTGTTGCCCGCGGTGGTGCCGCGAGAGTTCACGCCGTGGCCACCCCCGCCAGTGTTGTTACTGTTGTTGCTGTTAGGCACAAGGACGGCTGTCGGCATCGGCTCCATCAGGCGCTTCATGAACTTGTTCATCGTCTTCCGCGCCTTGCCCGTTTTCTTGCCCGTCGTCGCGGTGCCGCTGCTACTGCTGGTGGGGGACGGGGCCGAGGTATCCGCCTGGGGGCTGCGTGCGTTGCTGCCGTCTGGGAGGGGGTGGTGCTGCTCATCCTCACTGCTGTCACTGTGCAGATCAACCGGGACATCGTCGGTGTCGCTCTCGTCACTGATGTTGTTGTTATTAGTGCGGTCGCTGCTCTGGTCGCGACCTTGGAAGCCTCTCATGTCGCTAGCGCCGCGGTACCGCTCGCTAACCATGGGGCCGGTGGTGCTGACCGCCGGTGCCGGGGCAGCCCCTACACTTTTCTTGTTGTTCTTGTTGCTGTTCCCTTCACTGTCGCCACCAAGGGAGCTGCTGCGGACGCGGTTACCGGCCTTGTCCAGCATGCGCCTGGTCTTGGCCATGAAGCCTTTCCCGTCGAACTTCTTGCTGTCCATTTACCTTCCGTTTGCTTTCCGAGAAAATAGAAGTATGTATATCCGTGAACGAATAGACGAGGGGTAAACGGTATTCTCAGTGCACACAAGTGGGTAAGTCAAGTTTACCCGTGAGGCTTGCGAGGGGAGGAGGAGGACGGTGGGTTACTATGCGAGAGGGGGGGGGGGGAGGACGATGTGTGCCTGTGTGAGGAAGGCAGGAGAGAGGGAGGGATGAGGTGGGTGATACGGGGGGAGGACGTCGGGCTGCCCCAGTTCGCCTCGTTTTCCTTCCTCGTCGGTGAACACACTCACACTGGCGGGGGGAGAGAGAGAGAAGGTGAAGGACGGAAGTAATGTGAGGAGCACAAAGGGGGTGAAATCAAGGAAGATATATATATGAGTGAGGTGGAACGAAAGAAGTAGTACTGGGGAGGGGAGGGAGGACACAGTCAAGAGAAATCCAACAGGTGGTGGTGATTCGCAGGCCAAAGAGGCGAGGCAAAGGAAGGAGGGCAGGAGAGAAACCCGCACACACGCACACGCAGACCCACTAGAGGAGAGAAACCAACTAGCAAATTGCAGTAACCCCAACGGGTTGTGCACTCACGGCGCCGGCAGCGGGAAGGAAGGGAGGGGGAACAAAGAAGCAACTGTGAGTGCGCGGAATGGAGAGAGGGGGAGGAGGGACGGGGATGAAGAGAAAGAAAAAGTGAAAGCAGTAGAGTCACTCGCGAGTGGTGAAGGAGAGAGAGAAGGAAAATGAAGGATGCTACCCGAGAGTGTAGATGAACTTACTACGGCCAAGAAACAAGAAGTGAACAGGAACGGGAAGGGAGTGCAAGCATGTCGGGATAGGATGGACTTCCACGCATTGTGGAGACTCCCTGTGCGTGGACACCTCTCTCCCCGCAGACACACACGTATCATCAGATCGGCAGGCATGAAGGCAAATGAAGGAAACCTTTCCTCTGATGGATGCCCAACAGCTCTTCTGTTCTATTAACCCTCCCTCTCTCTCTCCTCCTCCCCTTTTTAAACATCTTCTCATTACCTCCAGTGCTACCGCTAGTTGCCCTTGTTGACTCTCCCTCTGTCTTTCCCTTTGCTCAAGCCCAGTAGAGGGCATGGCGGGGGGTCGGGTGGAGACCGAGCGAGCGACAGGTGCAGTGGCAACCCCATGCGAAGGTAGCGGCGAAGAAGTCCCATGGGGTGAGGAGGGAAAAGGAGGAGGGAGGGAGGGATTTGGCGTGTATCTGTGCCGATGCGCTTTCTCTCTTTCTTTTTTTTTTTTTGTCTTTGTTTATGTGCGTGTCTGGAGAGAGAGGGGTGGGGGTGGGGGAAGATGATGGCAAAGACGGGGAGAAAAGGGGGAGGGATCGGGTAACAACAACAATGTGTACCTGTGTGTCTGTACGTATGGGGACGGACGGGGGGGGGGGGGGAAGAGGAGGTTGGCAGGGAGAAGCGAAGAGAGAGACACTGTATATCTGTAGAAAGAGAGAGAGAAAGCAGCGAAACATCACCGAAGATGATAGGGAGGGGAAAGAAGGTGAGTGAGTGTGCGTGTAGCAGTGGCAGCGACGACAGCACTCGGTAACAACAACAACAGCAACACGAGAGAGCACAGCAAGGGCTAGGAGCAACAGCGAAGGAGAGGGATGGGGGCAAATGCCTTCGCCGCACAAACCGATAGTGGAGAAAGATGAAGAGGCATGTGTTGACACCTGAGACGAGAAAGAGAGAGGGAGAAGCAACGACAAAGTAGTAACAAGACACCACGATGATAGCAGGAAGGGGAATGAAAGGACAGAAAGAAAACGTAAAGAAGAGGTGAAGCACATGGGGGAGTGAAAGATGGAGTGGATGGCGAGGGTGAGTCCAAGGAAATCATGGTTTAGGGGGAAGGAGGGAAGAGGGGGAGGGCAGGGGAAGGAGTACCTCTGCAGAAAACGTAGGGACTGCAGCGACGCAGGCATCATAGCACACACACGCACATGACAATGGAGAGAGAAACAACAGAAACTAAAGATGGAATGCTCCGACGAGAAGCAAAGATCCGTGAAGTAGAACAAAGGAAACAGAAAGCAAAGGAATAAAAGGGGGGAGGAGTGAGGAGAGGAAAGGAAGCAGGCACTCAGGCACACACATACGCTACGCCACGGTAGCAGCAACGAGGAACTACAGTCTTCGAGGAGAGGGGCAAGGGAGGAGGAGAAGGGAAGACAAACCATAGGGAAAAGGGTACTCACCGGGGCTCCTTCCCTCTCCTCACTCCCTCCCGCACTCACTCTCTCACACACATAGTGCGCCGCTGCAATGCCCTAGCGACCGCAGGACGCAGGGGGGAAGCCCAAAAGCAAAGGATCCTCAAGAGAAGGAAGGGATCAGGGAGCTGACCGCGATGAAGCGAGTCAGCAGCGGCACTGGCAACGCCAAGGTACGGAGGAAAGAAGAAGAGAGGAGGATCGATCAGGCAAAGTACTGCGTTTCGAGAGGGAAGGAGGAGGGGAGGACGGGTGCGTGTGTGTGTGTGTGTGTGTGTAGGAGGAGGTGAAAGAAGGCATGCCACATTGGAGGGAAGGTGAAGGGGGTGGGGTGGGGGGTGGGAGGGGAAGATGGCAAAGCAGAGGTGAATAGCAATAATACATATATACATATATGTATATATGGATGGCAAAAGAATAGTGGCGTCCTGTCGTCGTTCTCGCCCTTCTGAGGGGAAGGGGTGGATAGGGAGAGAACCTGAGGGAGGAGCCTTCCACCTTCTCCTCTTGCTTTTACATGTAGGGTGGATAGGGAGAGAGGAGGAGCGCTGGGTGATAAGCAAGGAAAGGAGAAAGGTATGAAGCAGAAGGGGGGCGTATGTGCACCAAAGGTGTGAAGCATGCATGGCAACAATGGCCAACATGGGTGGTGGTGACAATAGAAAGAGGAGGAGGAGAGATAAGAGCGAAAAAGGAGAGAGAGAGTGAGTAGAGGCGAAGGTTCTTGCCTCTCTTTCACTCCTTTCTCGTGTAACTCAGATTGCTACTTGTGCTTTCGCTTTCCTCCTCCGGTTCGCGTTCTTGCATGTCTTGCCTCGACGGCTCCCCTTTCTCTAGATGAAAGGAGACATGCAGTACCACGCCGTCCATTGCGTAGCCAAGCACACACACACACACACACACACACACCCTACGCATGCACACCATAGGGTGACCCATACATGAACCCTTACCATAGGTCAGAGATTCCCTCCCGAACAGAGAGTAGTAGTAAACCATAAAGGAAGAGAAGCGAGAGAGGGGGGAAGGGGAAGAGGAGGAAGCACACACACATACACACAAGGAACAAACTCATTAGCGGTAAAATAGCATACACGCGCATATACAGGTGTCCACCCATTACACTCTCTAGCAAAAAAAAGGTACTGGCTGTTATCGCGCACCGCCACGCTGCTTCTTGTTCCCATCCAACTTATCAAGCGCCGCAAGGTTGGGGGATGGCACCACAATGGCGTCGTCTAGTGCGTCCTTGAACCAGTCCTTGCCTACATGGGGCATGGGCGGCCCGTAGAAGCTCCGCGGTGTGCGTGGGCGCCGCTTCACCGTCTGTATCTCTAGCGGCACCGGCAGAACCAGCGGGTAGTCAAAGACGAGCGGCCGCTGCCGGTGCCGCATCAGAGTGAATACATTGTGCATCTTCGCATCGAGCTCAACGGCCTCGCCGGCCATCTCCACCGGCACCATCTTCCCTCGCCGGTACCACTGTCTGTCGTACTCCAAGTCCTCCTTCGTCTTCAGGTGGAGGGCGTTGTGCATGTCGGCTGGTTTGTGCGTGAGAAGCTGGAAGTTGTCCTGCCACGCAGTCATGTTGCGGCAGTCCGCCGCACTATAGGGCATCGCGACATGTGCCCGCACGGAGGCCGCCGAGGTGAGGGGGAGCGAGCAAGGCAGCACGGGCTCGCCCGCGGCGTTGATGGGAGTGCCCTCGCTGTTGTAGTAGGGAAGCAGGCTGCTGTCCCCATCGTCCTTGCTACCCGCGTGCTTTCCATTGACTCCCAGGCTTGCCGCGGGGGAGGGGGCCGCCCCCGCCGCGGTCTTCGCGTTGTGCGGGGGGTGGGGAGCACTGGTGGTGGTGATGGGGATAGCGAAGTGTTCATTCTTCGCATTGCCGTCCGGGTTCGGCGAGGTGGTGAAGGACCCGATGATGGACGGCAGCGCAGAGGTGTCGACGGCCTCCATCTTGATCCGTCTGTTGTGCGATGGCGTCACCGGGTTCGAGCCACTCACCGTTGTGCTGTTCAGCACCGCGTTGTCATTGTTGTTATTGTGGTGTTTGGCATTCGCGGCCGTGGGGCCCTGCGTGGTGGCGGTTTTACCAGCATCCCCGCTGTTGCTCGTGAGCTGTTGCTGAGCGACACGCCAGGGAGGGAGGCGCTGATTGGTGTTGGCGGCGTTGGTATTGTTGCTGGCGGCCGGCAGATGGCTGGTGGGGCCGGTCTTGATGCTGTTGCTGCTGCGACCCCCCGACTCCGCCTTGGGCATTTGCTGGAACTCCACCCCTTCCTCCTCCGTGTTGTTCGCGTGGGTCTTGCTCGTGTTGCCGTTGCGATTGTTAGCCTTGTTTCGCTGGAAGGTCGTGACAGGGGCACCGGACTGCGGTGGCTGCGGCGTGGGACCCGCCGACTTCTTATTGCTTGCTTTCGTCGGCTGGGCGGAGGGTTTCTGCGTTGGCGTGACCAGGACCTTCCTCGCCGCCGCCGCAGCCATCGGGGAGCTGGGGAAGACGCTCTTGTGATTGTTGTTGCTGCTGTTGTTGTTGTCCGTCAAGTTATTGCCGCTGCGCTGGCTACTCAGATCCGGCAAGGAGTCGAGGGCGATGCCGAGGTTATAGCCACCGTCCTCCCAGCCCGAGGAGAGCTTGCCCTTCCCCTCTGCCTGTCTCGTCTTGGCAGCACTATTGTTGCCCTTTACGCTGCCGTTGCTGCCGAGAAAGCCACCGTCGCCGTTAAAGTTCTCCACCATGGGCGAGTTCATGCGAATCTCCTCGTCCAGCTTCCGCGCCTGTTCCTTCACCCAGCCGTTGCTTTTGGTGGTGTTATTGTTGCTGTTAGCGTTGGCGCCAGTAGTGGCAGTGTTCGAGGCAATGCTCAGGCCCTTGAGTGGGGAGACGCGGCCATTTGGCGCGGTAGAGAACTTGCGCTCGCCACCCGGACGGCTGCTCGCCTCCGTCACGCCGTGCTTATTGTTTCTGCTGTTGTTGTTGTTGTTGTAGTACACATTGCTGTTGCCGTAATGGTTGGCGGACGGGGGTGTGGTGGTGGTGGTGGGCGTGTAGCCGTGCTTGGTGTTGTGATGGGTCATCGCCCCGTTGGGCTCGTAGCTTTTCGCCCGATCGTTGGATAGGTGGTTGTTGTTGTGCGAGGAGGAGTTGACGCCGGAGATGGCGGGCAGCTTCAACTCCTCCTCCTTCTTGCTGGTGCTGGTGTACAGCTTGCCACCAGCCCTGTTGGACGCGCTGCCGTTGGCAGAGGTGAAGTAGCCCATGTCACTGATGTTGCCGTAGGCGTGGTTGCCAAAGTCAAAGCCGTGGGCGTTGTTGTTGTTGTTGTTGCTCGCATGACCGCCACCGTTGTGCGCCTGCTCAAGAGCCACACTCGCCACGTCCAGCACGGCATCGTCGCCAATCACGGAGAGTGGGCGGCGAGGCCCACGGCGGTCGCCGCTGACGCGGCGGGTGTTGTCAGCGGGGTGCGCACCGCCGCTGCGGCCGTTCTGCTGCAGCGCTGGCTTCTGCAGGTCCTGGGTGAGGTGTGGGGAGGCGCGGAGGTAGGCCTCCAAATCCCCTATGAGACCGTAATCAGAGTCAACGTTCATCTCCACAGATCCCATACGGGAAATATTAGGGGCAACAGCGAAGCCGCAAGCGAGAAGGGATAGGGGGAACGCAAAGATTGAGAAGAGGGCAACGAGAGAGGGAGGGGAGGTTTGGGGGTTGGAAAGGAGAGGAAGGGTACTACACGAACAGAACAGGGAAAGGGGGGAGGGGGGAGATCAGAGGAGAGGGAGAGAGAGAAGGAAGGAAAGACGTAAACTAAGTGTAGAGGAGAGGTAAGTGCGAGGGAAAAATGGTGGGTGGGTAGGATACAGAGCGCGAATCCAGAAAGAGAGAGAGGGAACGAGAGGGCACACACACACACTGGGAGCAGCAAAGGGGGTAGGCTAGACACACACACCCAGTAAACGAACAAGCGAGTTAGAGAGAGAGGAGAAGGAAAGGAGGTTGTATCTGTAGACAAATGAGTATGTACAGATAAGTGAGAATCGACAAGGACGGAGAGACTTCACGCTGAGCGAATTTCAATTTTATCCTTTCACCTTTTTCCTTCTTCCTTGTCGTCACGCTAGAGAAACGGCTTCTCCCTCGTTGCTCTCCTTCTCGCCAGCTACGGCGCTGCTACTGGCGGAGGAAGGGATGGGCAGGCGGGGGACCGTTGGCGGCAAGGAGGTGCCGACGAGATGGCGTGGGTGAGCGGAGGGAGGGAGAGAGAAAGGGCTGTCTGTCTGTCTGTCTGTCTGTGTGTAGGTTACGCGGGCAGACTAGACGAACCAAGGCAGGTCAGAGGAAAGATGGATAGAGGGAAGGAAGGAAAAAGGGAGATGATAAGCGCCGAAAGGAGCAGTAAAGAAAAAGGGAGGATAGAATGAGGGGAAAGCCTTGGGATAAACTATACGTAACTTCTTCATGGGACGTGAAGAGAGAGAGAGAGAGGGAAGGGGGTGGGGAAGGGGATGCTGACAGGCTGCATTCATTCCGCCGCGATCGCGCGATCCTTCACTGTGCGCTATTACTCACTTCTTCTCCTTCCCTCGTGCAAACGACGCGTCGTGAGGAGTGCAGCCGAAGCCGTCAGGGAGAGCGAGCCTCCATACTGCATGGCTCCGTTGAACCCTTTCAGCCTTCACGTATCTCTTGTTGCATATGTGTATGTTCATGTTCTTCTTTCTTTTTGATATAGATGGCGGATGGACGGGAGCGGAAGGGAGAGGGAAGGTGCAGAGACACAAACAGGAACGGGAAGAGGGGGAGGTGAAAGGGCAAAAAGGAAAAATGGAGTGGTGGAGGAAACATGACGGGGTGAGGAGGGCTGAGGAAGGAAACGTCTGCCACACTCCCCGATGGGGAGGAGGGCATCATCAGTCAAACAACAACAAGAAAGCAAACAAAACCTTGAGGAAAGAAAAAAAAAAGTGAGAGGGGTGAGGGAGGGGAAGATCGTATAGACGAAGGATGACAGAGAAGCACAGAGAAAGCAGATTAACAAATCAACGCACACACTAAAACGTGCATTGAGGTGGATTCCCAAAAGGTTCAAGGAGGAGAATGAAAGGAAGAAGAAGAGAGTGAAGTACGTGCGTGCGTGTGTGTGTGTGTGTGGGGGGGGGGGGGGGGGAATGGAGAGGAGAGGAGAGAGAGTCATTTCCGCTTCGCAACAAAGATGACTAATGATAAGGAAGGTTTTTGATGCGTGCTCTCGGGTGTATTTCCTTCTCCACTGCGTTTTCTCGTTGCTGCCAGTGCTCTTCTTAATCTATCGTTGCATGTATGTGAGTTGTGCGTGAAGGTTCAAGCCCAGACTGCCAAGGGGAATGCGCGGAAGAGCAAGGGAAGAGAGCAACGAACAGCGGTAAAAGACAGAAGATAAAGAGAACGTGATGATCCCATGCGGCGGAGGAGGGGGAGGGGAAGGGACGGAGAACGGTGTGCACATGCGTGCGCGCGTGTGTGCGGTGGACAGGGAGGAGGAAGAGGAGTCGATAGAGGATGGGTGGGTGGGTTAGCCAGGCACACAAACACACATGCACACACACACGCGTACGTGTACATATGTAGAGGTGATTCACTGGCGCAGCCGCGATTGATGAAGGAAAGAAGGAAGAACAGGTTGGCTTGCGGGCTTCAAGAGGGGGACTTGTGTCGTAAGCGCAATGATCCTCGCGAAGTACGGCAGCCCTGGGCACTCGTGGCACAGACACACGAGGCGAGCGAGTGTGAGCGGTGGGAAGGAAGAAGAGAGAGAGATGGAGAAGATGAGGAAGATGAGAGAGAGGGGGGAGGGCGAAGAAAAAGTGTGGTCCACGGCGATGGCAAACATCAGAGGAAGTAAAAGAGCAGACCGGGGGAGAAGGTGAGGGAAGAACAAAGTATGGCGGAGCACGAAAGAGGAGTGTAGCTAGCAATGCATGTATATGGACATATGTAGGCAGAAATACACTAGACGAGAGGGGAATCGATGATGATGGTATCGCATACATGGACAAGGGCAGCATTGCCGCCAGAAGGAAGGGGAGGGAGGGGGGGGGGAGAGTAAAAACAGTAACAACAGCAATGTCAAACAACACAACAAACAGAGGAAGGGAGAGCAGAAAATGGAGAAGATGAGATCAAAGATGGTGAGCTTACAAAAGATGGAAAGGAGGGTGAGGGCTGGGTCTGAGGAGGGAGAACAAGAGGAATTTAACATAGCTTTCTTTAGATGAAAGTGTTCCCCTCGCTGTGTGGATATGTGTGGGTGTGTGCGTGCGTGTGTGTTGGCGTCACGTGGGAAGGAAGAAGTGAAGGAGGAAGAGAGGAAATGAAGGGGACGGGGGGGGGGGGGGGGCCCGGCCGCTGTTGAAGAATGAGACCGACGCTGACACACACACCTGCATACCCATACCCACACACCTACACCCGGACGCACACACACGCACAAGTGTGGGACTTTTTGTGCTAGGGAAGATGGAAGGACGAGGGAGATGAGGAGGCAACAAAGTGCTTCGCCGCCCTGCCGCAGACATTTGGGATCCTTGTTCCTAGTCGAAGGCAGAGGAGGAGAAAAACCTGTGAGCCGTGCACAGGAACACACGACAGAATAGGAGCGAGTACGAGACTGGTGTGGTGTTGAGAAAAGAGGATGGAGGGAGGGGGACTCCGGTCTCTCTCTCTCTCTCTCGTCCTTCTTCGTGTTCACCTACAGGATTCCTCATTCGCCTTCTACGAGGCGAACAGATCCTTCAGCTTCTCGACAAAGGTCTTCTTGGGCCGCGTGCTGCCTGCGCTAGAGTCGGTATCTCCGTTGCTGTCAGTGTCGTAGCTGCTGCTCTTCTTGTTCTTGCCGGCTCGGCGCCGATCCTTCGGCTTCCGTTTGTAGGGTTGGTTCTCCCCTCGCGCGCTACCCATGGGCGAGTCCACCCAGGTCGTGTGCGTCAGCCCCTTCATCCAGGTCTCGTCGTTGCCCACAGTCGTCTTGATTTTTCTTCCGTTGTTGCCATTCGCGCCGCCGTCCTTCTGGCGTGGTGAGGGCGGACGGAATCCAGCCGCGCCGGGCCCTGTCTTGGGGAAGTTCGCCCTCTTCCTCTTCTGACCCCCCTCGTCCACACTCGACGAGCTGTTGGAGAAGTCGGACGCATCGTCGTCCTCGCTGAGGTTGGACTGGTTGAGCTTCACACCACCGGGGAGCTGCCGCATGGAGGCGAAGCGGCTGGCGCGGCGTTCCCCATTGACTCGCTGCGGGCCACTCAAGCCCTGTGGGCCGTTCATGTTCTGACCGCTCGGGTTGACGGGTTTCTTTTTGATTCTCTGGCCGTTAGGGAGGCGTGTGGGATCAAGGCAGGTGGGTTGCGGACCGCGGGACACAGGTGGCGGCACACCCTTGGCTCTACTGCTTCCCCCCGAGGATCGCCTTCGGTTATTGTTGTTGTTACTGCTACTGCTCGCCGGCGGCTGCACGGAGAGCTGGCTGAGCTTCTGGGGGCGATTTGGCAGCTGTTGTGCTGATGCATACGGGTTTACCATACCGCTGGCGCTCACGCCGTGACTGCCGTACGTGGCATCGCTGCCCCCGCCCGCGTTGCTCAAGTTCATGAGATTCATCTGTCGGTTATTGATGTTGTTACTGTTGTTGCTGATGGGGCTGCCGTACTTGCCGGCCGCGACTGGCGGAAATGCGCTTTGATGCGCGTAGTGCTGCGGCGGTGGTGTCGGTACCGGCACCACCCCATTGTTGCCGTTGCCGTTGCCGCTAGTATTGTTGCCGGACATCATTGGTCGCGGAGGGTGGCCCATGCTCCCATTGGGCGGAGCCCCAGGCAAGCGGGGAGAGGAGAGGGACGGGTCGCTCGTGCTCATATTGGCGGCGACAAAGTTGGCAGTGCTGCTACTACTGTACATGGTGCCCTGGGGTACCGCGCCAACACTTGCCCCGGAGCCGGTTGCAGTCACCACCCCGCCTGCGGCCCGAATGCGGGCTGCATGGTTGAGCTGTGCCTGGTTCATCGCCATGCGCGTGCGGGGTGAGTTTAGCGTGTTCTTGATGGCATTAGGATGATTATTATTGGTACTCACACCACCGCCCCCCATGGCGGCTAGGTTGTTGGAGTGGTATCCCTGGACCGACGTGTTCGGGCTGAAGCTCGTGTTGGCACTTGACAGGTGGCCGTGGTGGTGCTGTTGCGGGACGGGCTGGAGGGTGGTAAAGGCAGTCACCGATTGTGTCTGGGGCTGGGGGAGGTGACTCCGGTGGAACGCCGCGTTCTGCCCTGGCGCGGCGCCCGGGGGACGCGGGGAGGCGGAGTTCAACATCATTGGGCAAACTTCAATCACCGAGTCAATAGGGAGAGAGAGAGCGAAAGGTAAAACCTAGTCGGTGACAGAGACGACCTGTTTGCGTGCCAGAGGGTATGACAATGCACTTTCGAAGAAGAACGAAAGGCAAAGAAAACGCAAAGAAGATCTTCTTGTCTGCTGAGGGAGGTGGGGGTGGGGGTGAGAACGAGAGGAGGAGGGGGGGGGGTGCTTGTCGTGTGTGTGTAATGGTGTGGAGGTATGCAGAGATATGTAAACAGAGAGAGAGAGGACAATATGCGTGTATATATATATGGATGGTATATGTACCACACGGGGGGAAGATGCTCTTGGGGGGAGGATTGAGGACCTCAGCAAGAAAAAAAAAAAGGAGAAGAAGAGGACAAAGATATGGAAGTGGGTGTAACAGGAAGGAGAGGGAGATAGACCCGTACAAGGAGAGGGAGGAGAGGATGCAAGTAGTGAGGGGGGAGGGGGGGAGGGGAAGGGGGAGGGAAGATACGAAAGGACCTTCGTCTTTCGTACTGCTACTATTACCCGTATTATTGTTGTTCCGCGAGGGGTGGGGTGTGGGGAAGGTGCGAAGAGAGAGAAGGAAGGAAGGAAGTAAAGAGTAAATGGGAAGCGCGAGGGGTTGCTTACAATGCCTTTCTCGTTTGTTTCCTCTGTTGTCGTTAATGAGCGTTCTACAGAGCCCAATAAAGAAGGGAGGGAAGGGCCGAGTAAGTAGCGTTGCTATCCAAGAAAGGGAGGCACGAGGGCGGAGGGAAAATGAACTGCAGGGATATATATATATATGCAAGGGGGAGGGAGAGGGGAGAGAGAGGGAAAAGAGGAAAGTGGAAAGGGGTGGGTGGGTGAGCAGCACCAGCAGCTATGTAGCTCTTGTGGCTGTTGCTTGCGTCCGACTATGTGTGTGTGTGTGTGTGTGGAGGAGAAGGGGTGTGTGAGGAGGCGTCGAGGAGGTGATCGGATATGTGTTGAGTGGAGCGACCCCAGACATACTTTCTTTGCTTACGATGGTGTTCCAGCCGGTTCCCTCTTCCTTACTTCTCTCCTCTCGCCACACCTCCTCCTTCTTCACGACCTGGGAGGGAGATGGAGGGGGGGGGGGGGGACGTGCTGTCCCTCTGTTTCAGCGACTGCCTTTCCTATACCTTCTTTTTCTTCTTTCTGTGTGGAAGTGGATGGGGGTGAAAGGGAGAGGAGTAACCGTAAGTAGGGATGCCAATATATGAGTTAAAATGAGGTCAGAGGAGAGCCAGAGGGGAAGGAGAGCTCTCTCTCTCTTCTCATTAGTGCGTGGGGTACGAGGCGCAGAGGGGAGATAAACAGGAAATGAAGAGAAGACGGCGTGAAGAGGAGGCACATTATGTGGTGAGGGAGTGAGGGAGGTACTGGGAAAGATGGAGTTTTTTTTGGGCCAATAAAAAAAAAGAAAGGAAGAAGCTTTTTGAGGAAGAGCTCGGAGTCAGTTGAAATCGTAGTACCAAGCTATCTTTATTGGGATTGTTATCTTGCCGTACTCCCCCCTTGGAAGGTGCCTACTGAGAAGCCGTGAAGTGTGGCGGAGGGAGGGGGGGGGGGGCACTTTTCAGGGCAAGTGGGAGATAGGCAAGCCACTTGAAGATAAAAAGGGAATGAAGCACGCGAAAAAAAGGCATATGACCCAGGACAAGCAGAAGGGGTGACAAACATACAGGCAAACAAGCAGCACAAGCATTTTGAAACTAACATGACAGCAGCAGCAGGAGAAGGAGAAGGAGGGAGGGAGAGATACAGAGAGGGAAGGCGAATGTCGCACGATTACGACTATTTCTTATAGTCAGTTGATTCGTACACTTTATCTTCGTGGTCCCGTTGAGGAAGTGTGTGAGTGCGCGATCGCGTTCGTCGAAACGGCAACGGTGGACAGGAGGGGGGTGGGGGGAGGAGGGAGGGCAGGAGGATGAGGATACAAATGGTGAATGGGAGAAGACTAGGAAGGATAACGGATGAGAAAGCAGTAGCCTATCAATGACTCTCGGGATGGGTAGTCATTATCCCTTTTTGCCGTACAGGGATAGAGGGAAGGAGAGCAAGGGGGGGGGGGGAGGGCGGGGAGGGGTGGGTGTGAGGTGTGGGAAGCGGTCATCGAACTCGACGAGGAAGTGCGAAAAGGGCCGCGAAAACGGAGGGAAGGAGAAAAATAAGCGTTGAACGTATCTCGGAAAGAGCGGTGGTGACAGGGGAGAAAAAAAAGGACAGTGTGTTGCGAAAACAAGAGCGCATGAACAGCGAGAAAGGATACATATGTCCATAAGTGCCCATAAACAAGAAGATGTGAGCCGACTCACGGGTGGGCGGTGCAAAACCCTTGGGGAATGCGGGGACGAACAGGTTTACGGGGTGGCCTGGCTCGCCTTACCAGAAGGTTCTCCCACTGGTTTGGGCGTCGAGAGGCGGGCCAATGTACGGAACAAGAAAGAGGTTTGCTAAAGGGTGCCGGCAAAGATGAAGAAGCAAAAAAAAAAAAAAAAATGGAGAGAGAGAGAGAAGAGGGAGGAGGCATATGAAGCATCGCGGAGAAACGGAAGGAGAGGTTGGGTGTACACATAGACACAAGCGGCGGAGGGGAAAAGAGGGAGACAGGGAGAGAGGAAGAAGAAGGGAACAAAGAGGAGGGGGGGAGGGAATGAACACAAATAGGGGAGAGGACTATGGGGGGGGGGGGGAAGGAGGGGGAAAGAGCGGAGCGGACTCTATTGTGGTGGATTGGCGTGATTCCTTGTTATGGTTATGGCTCAACGATGTGCTTTACCTTCTTTTATTCCTTATGATACCAGGAAGTGAACCATGTTAAGATGAAAGAAGATAATGATGGACGGAGGGGGGGGGGGAAGGAGGGGGACGACCACCTGATGAAAGCTAAGCAGGGGAACACCATGCACACTGTCCTTTCTCCTTCCTCCTTTCAGGCCCATCGGTCGGAGGCGGAGGAGATGTCGTTCAGGGGACGCTCATCAGGGGACAGGTTGGGCGACTCCACCCATATAATCTCGTCAACGATGTACATGTACCAGAGGTTGCGGCGCGCGTCGTGGGAGGGCTGTTTCGCGCCGGATCCTTCCACCCCGCTGGCAGGGTCGTGCGTCGCGGAGTCGTCCTCGCCCTCGGGGAAGAGGTTGCCATTGTTGCCATCGTTGCTGTTGTTGTTCGTGCTGTTGTCGCCATCTTCCTCGTCGGGAGCAAGGAACTCGCGGGCCCAGGTGTCTCTCTGGCTGGCTTCGTCCGCCTCGTTCGCCGCTGCCGCCGCTGCCGCCGCTGCTGCCGCTGCCGCCGCCACTGCTGCTGCCCGCTGCTGCCACTTGTTCATACCCCCACCCTGCACGTGGTGGGGGCGTGGCGGACGGCGGAAGAACCTATTGTTGTTGTTGTCCGCGTGGGCAAGCTGAGGTCGGCTGACGTACATGGGTGTCGTGCGGGTGAGGCCGCTCCGGCTACTGTTGCCAGCAATGGGGTTGGTGCCACTTCCCATCAACCGCTGGAGGAGCCGCGGACTGACTCCGGCCGACTGCGGCGTCGATGTGCCTGTG
>JASAOB010002836.1:0-85312 GCA_030849825.1 Herpetomonas tarakana
TCCGTCACGCTGAAGGACATGGGCGACAACGGGGAAGCGTTGATGTCGCCGAGCTGTGCCGCGTTGCAGCCGCCGCTGGACAGCACGCGCGGTTTCCTGGAGCAGTTGGCTGATGCTTTTCCCATCGTAAATCACTCCTGGAGTGGTAAGCTGGACCACTTCTGCGACATTGCTGCCGGCATATCCTGCTCTGGTAATCCCATGCGCGTTACCGTCGCCTTTTCTGTCATCTCCGACGACGTTGCGGGAACCCTTCCGGAGCTACTTCCCGACTTGGATGGTGGCGAGGTCCTCGTGGCTGAGTTCATAGCAAAGGGTCTGCGGCGCGTAGAGGGCACTTTGCCGCAAACATGGGGCAAGCTCGCCTACCTCAACAGCATTATCCTGTCGGGCACCAACGTGTGGGGAACGCTGCCGCCGGAGTGGGGGGCGTTGACGACTCTACAAGAACTTTACATGAGCGATACCCTCATCAACTCCACCATCCCAGTGGAGTGGGCAAACATGGTGAATCTCGAGATACTCCACCTGAGCAACACAGACGTGCTCGGAGAGCTGCCGGCGGCCCTTGGTGGGCTGAGCAAGCTGACGGAGCTTGTGATCCAAGACGCCTCTTTGTCCGGCACTCTCCCCAGCGGTCTGTCGAGGCTCGCCAACATCCGGAATGTGTACCTCAATGGCAACCAGATGGCATCCACCTTACCGTCAGAATGGGGGGATCTGTCCACGTTGGAGTCCCTTCTTCTCCACGACAACCCTCTCCATGGAGAGGTGCCAGCCTCGTGGGGTGGCATGCGGAAGCTCTTCCGGCTCGACCTCAGCAACACGAATATCTCGGGCCCGGTCCCATCTGCCCTTCTCCGCGTGCCATACCTGCAGATCCTGCAGCTGAGCAACACGTCCCTCAGCGGGGCCCTCCCCGGTGTGGATGAAAACGCCCTCCTTCGCCTAGTCTACCTGAACGCGACAAAGGTGTCTGGCAGCATCCCCGACTCGTGGGCGAAGCTGACGAGCCTCGAGGAACTTTGGCTGGACCACACCGGAGTCAGCGGGCCCTTCCCGTCCGCCCTCCTTGGAGTCAAGGCTCTGCGCGTCCTTTGCCTGGCCCACACCACCCTCGAGGGCACCCTACCGGAGCAGCTGGGCGGCCTCCCTCGACTAGCCGAACTGGACCTATCCCACACCAAGCTCTCTGGCACATTGCCCGTGAACCTCGCCAACGCGGCCAGCCTCCAGGTGCTCTCTGTCTCAAACACTCTCGTCAACGGCTCTCTTCCCCAAGCGTGGGACGGCATGCCAAGCCTGCAGCGTTTGCACTTACAGCATAACTCCCTTTCGGGTGGCCTCCCCTGGTGGGCAAACATGCCCCATCTGGAGCACGTGGATCTCTCGGGCAACAAGCTGGGCGGCTCGTTGGTGCCGAGTTGGGCTGGGCTGACGAAGCTGACGTTTGTCAACATCAGCGGCAACGCGCTGTGTGGGTGCGTGTCACCAGTGTGGCGGGGCACGCCGGTGCTGAACGCTGCGGCGAGCGCCGTGGAGGCTTTGACGAGGGAGGACTGTGCGTACAGCAACAGCTGCCTCAGCGCGTCACAGCAGGAGAACACACGCGCTTTCCTCCGGCTGCTCGCCGGCGCCTTCCCTCACCTTGGCGCGGCGTGGGGGAGTCAGATGGACGGAAACTACTGCCTCCTACGTGGGGTGACATGCGAGTACGACGGAGCACTGGCGCTGTACATCGCAGGCAACGTCAGCGACCTCGACGGCTCTCTGCCAACGCTCGATGGGGCTGGGATTGACGCGAGTGAGGTGGTGGTGAAGGCTATCGTCATGGACGGCTATGCCTCCCTCACGGGCAGCATACCGTCGAGCTGGTGCAAGCTCGCTACGTTGGAGAGCCTTCACCTCTCCGGGACGGCCGTGGCAGGAGAGTTCCCGCTCGACGCCTCGTGCACCTGGCGCCTCCAATCCCTTGACCTATCCGGCACCACATTGGCAACGCCAGCGGAGCGGTACCTTCTGTCCCTGTCGTCCCTGCAGCACCTCCGCCTGTCGGGCGCTTCGTTGTCAGGGACTTTGCCGGATGCCTCCTCGCTGCCGACAGTCCTCACCACGCTTGACCTCAGCAACAATCACCTCCGCAACACGCTGCCGGCGGACTGGGCCTCTGTGCTGTCGTTGCAGGAGGTGCACCTCAGCGGAAACCTATTCTGCGGCTGTGTGCCAGATCGGTGGCGTGAGAGGGCTGCACTGGAGGCGGCAGCTGCCGAGCTGCGGAAGGCGGGCGATCCCGTGGCCGCGAACGGCTGCGGCAGCGCGAACACATGCCTTACCGCGGCGCAGAGGAACGCGACGCTGGCTTTCCTTGGAGCATTCCAGGAGGCGATGCCGGAGCTGCGGGCGATGTGGACAGGGGAGGACTACTGCGCGTTCCGCGGCGTCACCTGCGACCAGAGTGGGCGAGTCCTCCTGGACACGACGGGGGCAGCCGCCTACTGGGAGGGGGTGACGGGCTCACTCCCAGAGGTGGGGAGCGCGGTGCTGCTCAGGGATGTCATGGTGACCTCCATTGACATGGCGTCGCCCACACAAGTTCGTGGCACACTTCCCCGCTCGTGGGCCAATTTGGTACATGTATCGTACGTGAACCTGAACGGGGTCTCCCTGTGCGGCTGCGCGCCACAGGAGTGGACCGCACAGGGAGGAAATGCCGCATTGGCGGCGGCCGTCTTGCGGATGCCGAACTCGGGGGCTGCGCTGCTAGGGAGCGACTGCGGCAGTGCAAACACCTGCCTCCCAGCCGCCCAAAAGACAACACTGGAGGCCCTTTTCACGCTGATGAAGATGACGGTACTTGGGCTTGAGTATGCGTGGACCACCGACGACTACTGCAGTTGGGAAGGTGTCACGTGCAGGGATGACGGCGCCATCGCCGTGAAGCTGAGCACAGACATGTCCACTGCGCTGCAGGGATCCTTGCCAGACTTGTCGACAGCAGACGAAGCGGGGGACGGTCTCGCGGAGGCTCCTGTGGTGTCTGTGAACCTGTCCGGGCTGTCTACGATCCACGGTACGTTGCCAGAGAGCTGGCTCCGACTGGGCAAACTTGAGGTACTGGACCTCACCAACACGGCCTTGGAAGGGACCTTGCCAGACACCATGGCCGGCATGACCTCTCTCACTGTACTCCAGCTCGGGGGGACAGCCATCAGCGGCACCCTTCCCGCCACCTTGGGCACCTTTGACAAACTCACCACTGTCAACCTCGCCGACACGCACATGGCAGGGACGCTGCCTGGGCGTTGGTCCCGTCTACGTCACCTGACGGTGCTCAACCTGTCGAGCACCTTGGTCAATGGCACCTTGCCACACCTCTGGGATTGCGGTGTGCGCTCGCTGAGGGTGCTGGACCTCTCTCACTCTCACGTGAGCGGCAACCTGCCTACCTGGGCCGCTCTGCAGAACCTCACCACTGTTCGACTCTCTGGCACCAAGCTATCAGGCACGCTGAACCCCAGCTGGGCCACCATGAGAGCCCTGCAGGAGCTAACGCTGGCCGACACACACGTCTGCGGCTGCGCACCTCCCGCATGGTGGCTGAGCCCCGCACTGCTGCGGGCGATACGGGAGCCGGCGACGGCGACATATTTGGTAGCAACCAACTGCGCCATCGTCAACCCGTGCGTACCAGGCGGGACCACTGGGGCAGCCAGCGAGAGCCCCCGTGACGGCTCCCTCCGTGGCAGCACCGCACGATGCACGTCTCACTCCATCGCCCTTCTCGCCCTTCTTGCTGCGGTGCTGCTAATGTGAGAGAGACGTCCGCAGTGACGCGTTCATGAAACCGCAAGCACACACCGCGTGGGAGTGTGATCTGTCATTCTTTCTTCTTCGCTTCTTCAAATTCTTCCACCGATCGATGGGACGATCCCGTCACACTCCCCCCCCCCCCCTCCCCTCTCGTCTCTCTCATCACTGGCACCATTAGGACGGCAGTGACTGATGTTGTGGGTGATGTTGCTTTGACGGCATAGTATGTTCGGGATCTAGCTCTCTTCCTGTCTGTTGGCCATACGGATGGCAACTTCCCCTCTCCCCCCTCTTGTCTCGCTCCCCCTGTCTGTTTCACATTGCTGCCTTCCTGTCGCCCACCCTGCTGGTCATCATGGGCTCTCGCCCACATCATCATCTTTGCCTCCCCACTACGTCATCCTTGCATCGGCTCAACCACCACCTCCACATGAAGTTCTCGACAACCGCGCCGTGGAGAGGAGCACTGTTCGTGTTCTCCCCAGCCAATCCATACCCCCATGCAGCCCTCACAGACGGCCCATACACCACACTGCTCCCGGCGGCACCACCACCTCCCCACAAACTCCTCCACAGCATACCACTTCTATAAAGCGCAACAGTCCCCAAATCAATCTCCGTCGACCGCCGAAGAACCACACACACACACATCTCTGACCCATCCACCCGCCAACGCTAAAGCCCACGCTGCCCATGTCCCGCTCCATCCGCGTCATCCTCGTCGTCGCCGTCGCCGCGCTCATCGCGACGCTGGCCACCGCCCAGCTCCAACTCAGCTCCTTCGACCTCTCCGGTGACAACTCCCTCAACATCAGCGACAATGCCACGTGCAGGGTGAGGAACTGCGGCACCTGCGTCACTGGCAATGCCAACCGCTGCCTCACCTGCAACTCCGGCTACACCACCACGGCCACCGGCCTGTGCCAGCTGCAGTGCCGCGTCGTGCACTGCACCGTGTGCTTCGCCAACGACAACACCAAGTGCGCCACCTGCGCCGGCAACTACAAGCGCAACGACAAGTACCTCTGCGTGCGGGTGGCGTCGACGATCGTCGTCAGTGGCGCCGCCGCACCCACCTCCCTGCTGCTGGCCGCTGCCGCCGTCGTCGTCTCCGTCGCCGCCGCGCTGCTCTAGGCACCCCACCCGCCACATCTCTCTCCTCTCCCCATTCGTCATCCTTATCTCCACTTCCTACTCCTCACCTCCTCCTCCTAACTCCCCGTTGTATGTGCACACACACACCCTCCCTCCTCTCTTTCCTCTCCCACACCTGTGTTCTCTGTCTTCATCCACCCCGCACAGGACACCGTTGACCGCACCAACGACAAGGAGGCCTCCGCCACAGCGATGAGCAAACGGCCACCTACCACGACACATCACCGTCCCCTCTCACACCCTACCACCCCTCCCTTCTCCCCCTTCCCTCCTCCTTCCCCGTCCCATCCACGACAGGCATTAACAAGCAACACGCGCTGCTGCACTGCCGCACGCGCCAGCTCCCCCGCACACAGCACACGGGCACCACTCCCAACCAACGCTCCCATCTCCCCACCGCCACAATGCCCCGCTCCCCACGCATGCCCCCGCTCGTGCTCGCTGTCTCGCTGCTGCTCATCATGGCACTCGCAGTCACCGCTCGAAACCCACGGTGCCTGGTGGATAACTGCAAGGTGTGCTCCCCTTTCAATTCAAGCGTGTGCGCACTCTGCAAGCTGAACTACATGCACACTCCCTCCGGCACGTGTGTCAACTACGCAACATGCATGAGGGAGGGGTGCGCGGACTGCTACATATCCGCGGCCGACGGGAATCGGCCCAGGTGCACCGCGTGCAAGCGTGGCTACATGATGCGTGAGGACGGCAAGTGCAAGTCCTCCTCGGCGGTGAACGGACAGCACGTGTCGTGGGTGGCTGCCGGCGCGGCGCTTGTGACCGTCGTTGCCGCCACCGCCTAGCACACGCTGCTGTGTCGCCCACAGACTGCAAAAGGTCGTCGCGCTGAGCAGCCGACACTGCGTCGCTCCGCCGTTGTGTCAGAGTCGGTGTCTGCCGCGCGGTGTGGTGCCTTTGTCTCCTCACGTCTTCTAGCTCGGCTGCGTGGCGAGAGCGGATGGTAGAGCTACTTGGCCTCGCCCAATCCCTAGTCTCCCTCTCTCCCCTCCCCTTCTTGTCTCTTCATGCCTCCGCTTACCTCCTCCTTTGCCTTTCCCTCTGGTGGTGGGGTGTGTTCATTTTTCTTCATTCCTTACTGCTTTTCCTCAGCAGCTTCTTGCGTGCAGTATCCCCGCCCGTGGATAGCTGCCGGTGCGGCGCTTGTGACTCTCGTTCCCGTCACCGCTCACCCACCGAGCAGTGACGATGTGCTCTCGCTATCCCACGTCTCCAGCTCCCCGGAGAGGGCAGCCTGATCGGTGGCGATGAGGGCCCGTGTCACCGCACCAGCGGTGACGAGCGGGCACCGGCGATGCGAACCACACATGCACAAGTACAAGAACGCGCACGTACGGGCACCCCTACATCTTTCCCTCTCCTTATTCAATGCGCCACACACGCAAAAAGCTGGCACAGAGTCCCCTCCAGCACATGGGGCAGCAGCAGCGATCAACGACGACTGGCGCAAAGCACGTTGCCGGAATGGTAGGGGGCAAACCTGCTTGGCCCCTCCAACACCCGCAGCGACTGCAAGCCGGTGGTTCTCGCTGCCGATGGTCCAGCGCCAGTCCGGTGTGTCACGGACCAGCATAAGGCACTCCGTTTTGTGCGCTGCCCTCGCCTCTCTTGGGTCTATCTTCTCATTTAAACCGCGAGAACGGCTCCAGGGGCGGAGGCGCTTCGACCGCCTTCGCTCCCGCGTCACTCCGCTCACCTTCATCTTCTGTCTTCTGTCCTTGCTTTTGGTTTCCTGTCTTCCTCTGTCATGCTCCGGTTGGCAAGTACCCCCATCTTTCGATAAGCACATCTGTTCCTCCCTTGCATCTCGCTTCTCTCGCCTTCCTTCTCCTCCGTCGCTCTCGACCATCTTGTGTGTGGCACCGCGTCCTTGGCGTGTAGCCGCGTGCACAAGCACACGCCTACCCAACGGCGACGGTGTCCACCCACACCTTCCTCCTTCTCTTCTGCTCCATCACCGCCTTCGCTCATCAGAAAGGAAGAAGAAAGACGTGAAGGAGAGAGCCATCCGTAATCACATGCGACGAGTCCAACGCTCATTGCTGCAGCAATGCATGTCCACGCTCCTCGCAACGCCAGCCCATTGGCACCCCCACACACATGCACACCCACCCATCCACTCACCACACCACCACGCCCTCCTCTTCTTCTCGACCCCCTCGCCTGCCTCATGGACACAAAAGATCCGCTGTGTTCGCTTCTCATTCTCGTTCTCTCTCTCTCTCGTTTCATTTCACACACCCATCCGTTCATTTCCCTTCTCCTCCCCTCCTCCACACTCGCAGACAAGCAGTTTACTGACTCCTTTGTTCTCCCTTCGCTCCATCCCTCTTCCTGTGTATATCTCTCCCCCCCCCCCCCCCCCACCGCCCCGACCTCATTTGTGTGTGGGGTAAGCAACCCCGTTCTCTCTCATGTGGGAGCTGCCTTGCCGCGTCGCCCAGCGGGCCCTGACGGTGGGCTGTCTGCTCTCGTTCTGCCTTTGTGTTTCGTTGTTGCCCTGGGTAGCCGCAGACGGCAATAGCACCAGCACGCAAGCACCGATCTGTAGCATTGAGCACTGCCTTCACTGCAAGAACGAGACAGCGTGTGGCATGTGCAATGACTACTTCCTTGAAACCAGCGATGGTGGCTGCGTGCCATGGTGCTTGGTGGAGAACTGCTACGCCTGTCACGCCAACGACTCGTCCATATGTATCCTTTGCATCGAGGGGTACAAGGTGGAGGGGGGAAGCCAGTGCGTGAGTTTCGTCTACTCTGATAGCCTTGACAAAATTGGCCGCGATGGGGCAGTAGCGTCTGGCACGCTAACTCTCGTCGCCACCGCCATCGCCACCATGGTGGTGACTGTCCTTGTTGGCTAGCGAGCGACTTGCAGAGAGATTTGAATGAGCGGGGAGGGAAGGTAGCCAAGACCTTGTGCCACTGCGAAAGGGGATGGGAGAGACGGCGGGAGTGTTGCCGCTCCTCTGTGGTGTCGTCCCCCCCCCCCCCCCGCCCTCCCGTCCTGTTCCACTGCCTTCACAGGATTCCCTCTTGCTTCTCTCTCCTTTCACATGTTTGTACTGTGCTCCCCTTCCGCACCACCACCGAACCCCCATGTGTGTATCATGCGTTCCCCCCCCCCCTTCTCTTCCTCTTCGCAGGGATTCCACTCTATCACCTCACTCTTTCACTGACAACAGCAACAACCACAAGAATGAGCAGGAAGACAAGACGAGAAGTCTGCAAAACGGAGCGTACGGAGGATGACGCTATCTGATGGAGGGGGGGGGACGGGGGACTCCTGTTGATGACAGGTATCGCCATGTTGCCACCTTCGCCTTCACAAGCACTTGCTCACCGCCGCACTCCGCGTGACGGTGTGCATCGCTGCCGATGAAACGGTTAGCTTCGTTCACCCCACCCCCTCCTCCCTCTTTTCCCCACCTTCAGAGAAGTGCCTGCCCATACACACATAGAACAAGTTGAATAGAGGCCCTCCTACTCAAAGGGGCACGCCATGTTCACAGGAACGACGCCGCCCGTCGAACGCGTGGTCGCCGCCGTGGAGCACCTCGACGACAGCGATGGGGAGGAAGTTGAGACCTCGGTCAACCGGCCCCACTCCTCTGGCGGGCCACGGCTGATGGTGCACACCACAAGTAGCAAGACTGGGAACCATGGGCAACCAACCCCTCCCATCGCCGCCACCACCGCAGTCGCCGGCCCACCCCCGGCCAACGAAGGGGCGACGTGCGGCAACCAGGAGGATGGCAGCCCCGCTCCATCGCTGGCAGTTGCAGCGGCGATGGTTGGGGCTGCCGGGTCTGCTTCGCAGGCGGCTTCCCTGCACATATCCGCGCCAGACTACACGGACCGTCAAAGGCTACTGTACCACATCACCTACCTGAGCACCCAGTTGCAGCGTGCACAGCTGCAGCTCCAGGAGCACGCCCGCACTATCGTCATCTTGCAAGCCATCGCAGCAGCAGCAACCGCAGCAAGCAATCAAAGCAATGGGAATGGTGGTGAGACGCAGCACACGGGCGAAGTGGGGGCAGGAACCACCACCATCGTCCTGCCCGCGCCGTCCGCGTCCACAACGGCGGCGGTGCTCGCGGCCCGCAACGAGCAGGAAGTCCACGCTGCCCTGTCGAGCAGCCTACCCCTATTTGACCCCCTCCTTGCCCAGGATACCATCTACCGGCTGGACAGCGCCGTGGCACAGCTCAGTCTGTTGCGAGAGGCCGAGACGGAAAGGCTGGCGGCCGCCGAGGCAGAGCTCGTGGAGCTGCGGGCGGCGCGCGTGGCGCTGGCCGGACGTGTGGATAGCCTCACCGCAGATAAGGAGGCGCTGGAGAAGGAGAAGGGTGCGATGCGTGACGGCTGGGAAGCCATGCGCGAGGAAGTACAGGGTCTGCGAGCAGAGGAGGCGCGCCTGGTGCGCAAGGTCGCCGGCCTGGAGCAGCTCATGGCGGACGGCACCCTTATGGACGGTGTCCGCGTCGTTGGGGGGAAGGGCGAGGGAAGCGCACGGAAGCAATCCGCCTCCTCTTCCTCCTCCTCCTCCTACCTCCATCAGCAGCAGCAGCAGCGCGAGGCCCTAATGGAGGAGGAAACTAGCTCACGGCAGGCGCTTCTGCAGCAGCAGTTCTGGAGTCCAATGCTCATTGCTTTTGACGCCGGCCTCACCTGGCTGAGCGAGTCCGCTCTCTTGAAGGACCAATTGCGGCAGCTGCAGGCCGTGACATCTCGCCAGGAACGCACCGATGCCGACACCATAGATGCCGAGGCCTTTGCTCTTCTGCCAGACTACCGGTACTCCCAGCAGCAGCGGACGAGGCGATCAGGGGGCGGTCATGCGAACGGCGTCGGCGATGCGGTGGTGTTGCCTCCGCCAACGGATGCGGACCTGTTGCTGATGCGCTCCCAGCAGGACGAGATCATTGCCCTCAAGGCCCGGCTCGGCATGCACCAAGAGCGCCTGCGCATGGCACAGCTGGAGACAGACCGTCTGCGCTTCCTCTACGAGGGCGAGCAGCGCCGCAGTGAGTCACTGGCAGCTACCCATAGCCGACAGCTACAGCAGGCCTACGAGGAGATCATGAAGGATCGCGCTCTGCTGGCAGAGCAGCTGAGGGCAGAGGTGGAGGAGCAAGTCCGTGTGGCCTTCCACGACGGCCGTCGCTACGAGCACCAGCGCATGAAGCTGAGGCAGACGAACCACAGCATCAACGCTGGCGCCGGCGGCACTGAAAAGGGTCGTGACGGGAGTGAGGACACGGGAGAGGTCTTCACGGACATCCCGCTCATCTTCGCTGCGGCGGACAGTGGGCGAAGCGGCAGTCGCGTTGGCCCCCGCAACACCAGCAGCGACCCCCTTCGCGCCAGCCGCACGACGCCAGGTCCACGACGAAGCCCGCCTCGCTCTCGCCAATCCCGCCACCCTGTGGGTGGGCCGGCAGCCTCCCGCCCCCAGCGCACTGCGCGACAGCAGCAGCAGCAGCAGCAGGAATGGGGCAGACGGACACGGAAAGGCGCAGTCTCACTGTCTATCAGGTCCATGGCGCCCGCAGACAACCACACCAGCGATGCCTCCTCCTCCTCCTCCTCCGCCAGCCCTCGATAACGCGAGGGGGGGGGAGGGAAGATAGGGGGTGCCCAAGCCAACACCCCACCGCCCATCCTCACCCAGCCCACCCCCCCCTCTCCATAATCCATGCCTCCACCCCCGACAGGCATACTGATTTCGCTCTCCACTCCTCCTCCCCTTTCATCCCTTTTCCCACCCCCATCCCGTCCATTCTCTGTTGCCCTTGCTTCTACGGCTCTCTCTCTCTCACTGCTCCCCCCCCCCTCCCCCTCCCTCCGGCAAGTTGAATGTCCTTGCCGCCAACGCTTCTCCATGTGTGGGCCGAAGCGGGCTGGGGGGCCCTGTGTTCCCTCCCTCCCTCCCCCCCCCCCTTTCTTCCTTGCATCATCCCCACACGGTTCAAAGCAAAAAAGTACAAGTGGCACGTTTGTCAAGCGGGTGAGAAGGTGCTGATCCTGTGCCCTTCCCCCAGAGACCAGAGAGTCCTCACTTCATCGTTCTCTCTCTCTCTCTCTCCATGTCTACCCATCGTTTTCACCTTTCGACTGTACAGCTTGCCCTACGCGCTTTCGCCTCCGAGGCACCTGCCACCATATGCCTCCCGAGCCCAGTCCCGCTCAGCAGCAGCAGCAGCAGCAGCAGCAGGGACTGCTCACCCGGGCCCTTGACAAGGGCACAAAAACAAGTAAAGGACTTAGCAGCGGCACCAACACATCCCTGCCGGCGGCCACGAGCCTTGCACCGGTGCCGCGTAGGAGCGTTCTGTCCTCCTCCACCTCCTCCTCACCCACACCCACATCCTTTGGGCCCTCAGGCGCCAGGCACGCCGTCGTTGCTGCCACACTCACCAATGCGGAGCTCACCGCGGCCAAGGCCTCGTCGGAGCTGTACTACGATAGGTACACGGCCATCGATGAGGAGAACACGAAACTGCGCTCCGACCTGGAGCAGCAGGAGGGCGACGCGCTGGTCGTGATTCGGCGACTGGAAACGCAGCTCGTCGCCGCGTTCGAGGAGGCCAATGCCTTTCGGCAAGGCGTGGCGGAACGCCTGGCGCGGCAGGCGGAGGCGGAGAAGGAGGTGGTGGCCCATTACGAGGAGCTGCTCGGTGAACGGGATCGCACCATCGCCGAGTTTGCTGCCCTCATCACGCGGCTGCAGAACGACCTGCGCCAGGCCTCTCGGTACGTCCAGCAGCGACAGGAGCACCAGCAGGAGCTGCAGGAGCTGCACCAGACCATTGAGGAGATGGTGATGGCACATGAGAAGGAGATGGCCGCGCTGCGCTTCCAGAATGTAGATCGCAAGATGAAGCTCGTGGCGCTGGAGCGCACCATGCGCGACGAGTTCCAGAACATGGTCGACCAGGAGAGCCGGCGCGTGCTAGAGGCAAAGCACGCGGCGCTGCTGCGGCAGAATAGTGCGTTGGGAAGGGACAAGGAGGGCCTCGTGCGGGATATGGACGAGCTGCTCACCCTCACAGCAAAGATTAACGCAGAGCGGACGGGGATGAAGCGTGTGTCGGAGCTGCACAAGAGTGCCCATGAAGAGGTGCTGCGGTACACCGCCGTGCGCAACCGGCAGGGCCGCGAGACGGAGCTGAAGGTGCAACGACTGGAAGCCCGAGTGCGGGAACTGTTGGCGGAGCAGAGCGCCACCAAGTCGGAGCTCAGGGCCGCGTACGAGGGCAAACTAGCGGAGCTTTCTGCGCAGCTCGCGGAAGCCGAGAACGCCAGAGCCGTCATGCAGAAGGAACTCGCGTCCATGCGGAAGCTGGCCACGAAGGTGGTGGGGCAGCGAACGGACCTGGAGACGTTCTTCTACACCGCGCTGGAGGATTGCAAGCGGTACAAGGTCGCCGCGTCTGCACCCACGGCAGCGACACCGGCTACGTCGCGGGTGGCGGCGACCAACAGGAGAGAGGGAAGGACAGCCAATGGCGCACATGACGGGGCGACGCTCGCAGTGCGCCGCCCGGTAGTGCCCAGGACAGCTGCGCCAAGAGTAGCAGGAGCAGCGGTACGTCTTGGCAGCCCGACTCCCGATACTAACCGAATAGCCGGGTGCGCGGTAGGCGCAGACGACACCTTCCGTCTGACCCAGCCCACGCTCCTTGAAGCGGTCGGTGGGGACGCGACACGTGCGCAGGGCAATGGCGCTGCCACCTCCTCCCCCTCCCTCCTCCCTGACCACGAGACGACGCCACACCCCTGCTCTGTCTCTCTCCCCCCCGTGAAGGCGCCGGTGTCGGCTGAGGCCGCCGCCACGCCCCTACCGACCTCACTACCAGCGAGCGGCGCACGCCTGGAAGAGTTGGATTGGGCGGATAAGGAGCGGGTGATCAAGGCCCTCTTCTACTTCATCAACTCCTCCTACTACAGTACGCCATCGGCAACCGCTGCACCAGCAGGAGCAGCAGCTTGACGCAAGGAGGGGAAGAGCCAGGGTTCGCTGTTTGTCGCTGCTGCTGCTGCAAGCTTTGCTTCCCTCATTGTGAGTTGTCAAGAACACGTATGCCTCCTCTCTCCATCATGTACACGATACCCCCACCCCATCGCCACTGGAACATGTATTGTAGATTCATCCCCCCCCCCCCCTCCCTTCCCTTCCCTCTACCACACCAAACTTCACTGAAGGTTCCGATGGACGAATGGAAGACAGCTCCGCGTGCGCCGAGGAAACGACTGCATGGGGAACTTCACATGAACCTCTTCGCTCTCTCCCCCTCCAATAGAGGTAGAACACTGCACTGGCATATCCGCTCTAGCACCAACACCATGGCCGCGCCCATCATCGCTGGCATCGCGTTCGGCTGCGGGCTTTACTACCTCAGCCGCGTCGGCCCACGCATTGCCGCGCGGGTCGCAGCGGCGGAGCGGCTCCGCACGCAGCAGAACCTCTCCGAGTTCCTGCGCAACCGGACCCACTTGCTGCCGTACCACACATTCGAGTATCCCTTCCGCAAGGGCATGACGGAGAGGGAGGCGCTGCTGCTACTGGGATTCCCCGAGGAGTCCACCACAGGCGTCTTGACGGCACGCCCAACCCCGGAGCAGGTGAAGAGGCGGTATCGCGCGATGATGAAGGACTTCCACAGCGACATCGCGGGCTCACCCCTCCTGGCGATGAAGATCAACGAGGCTAGGGACATCCTCAGCCGATGACGGAGAAGCGAGCAGAATGGAAGAGAATGGAGCAGAGGTTTGCTTCTCTCTCTCCCCTCCTCCCCCCCCCCCCCCCCTCTCCCACTCGCTGCTTCGGCTTCTTACAGACACTTCTGCGATTTACCATCAAGGAACAAACGAGATACGAGAAGGAAGCAACCGCATCCAGCGGATAGGGAAGGGGTGGGAAAGCGCGACGACTCGAAAGGGGCAGAAAGGCCATCCGTGGTATCGGACGTTTGTCCTTCTTGGTCCCCGCCGGTGTGGGAGAGGAAGGGAACAACAATCTGCTCCCCCTCCCCCTCCCCCTCCCCCTCCCTTGCCGCGGATTACCAGACCGGAACGAGCATCCAGGCCGGATGGGCGGCGACTCACTAGTCGAGGCAAGCGAGGAGCTGGAGCAGGCACTGCACCTCCATTCCTGCTATGTGATTCGGCATTATCTCTGCTCTGTGCGGGGCGCCAAGCCCCGCCACTACCTCCACACTGCCCTCTCCCTTCTCCCCGACAGCGACGCGGGTGACGCTATCCTCGTCCTCCACCTCGCCGAAGGCGTCGCACGAGACGCAGAGACGCCTTCCGCGGCACCGATGCTGTCGTCCACGACGCCGCTGGAAACGGCTATCGGAGTGAGAGCCAAGCCGCTTGGGAGGGCCGTTGCCGCACACCTGCACTCACTGGGCGGTGCTGCGCTGACGAGGGACTGGCCCATCAGGGAAGGTCACAGCGGCAGCAAGCACAAGGGACATGCATCACAGCCGCATGCACAGGACATCCTCTTCACCCCTGCGCTGCTCGCCCACGCGAGCTTTACACCAGCAGTTGTGAACCTGCTGCTCTGCCACATGCCAGGCCACGACGGCCTGTGGAACTACCGTCGGCGTCACCACACACAGCTTCTGAGAGCTGCAGCAGCCGCAGGGGACAGTATGGCGAGCTTCGTCGCGTGCGTGAAGGAGCTGCTCTGGGTGAGCTGCTTGCTCACCGCTTTCCACAAGCTGCAGCCACTCTACGTTTACCGTACCTGGGTGCTCGGGACACTTGTGGCACTGCTGGGCAACGCCACAGCAAGAGGGGAGTGGGAGGGGACGCTTCCCTCCCTGGAGGGCGTCGCGCTGGGCTGGCAGGCGCTCGACTGGCACGGGGGCGGCTTCGTTTTTGCGGCTGAGAAGCACCCGTTGAACTACAATGCCTGGCATCACCGCCGCCTTGCCCTCTCCTGCTTCCTCGATGCCCATGCGGGGGCAGCAGCACAGGCGGCCGCCGAGAGGGTGTCAGAGCTGCCCTGTCTGTACATCGCACGCGAGTTCGAGGAAACCCTCCGCTTTCTTGAGGTGAACCACAGCGACAGCTCCGCCGCGGCCTACCTGGTCTACCTCCTCCCACGGGCCGCACGGGCACATGCCGAGGCGCGACGGCAAATGCACCCCACCCCACAGAAGCAGACACGCCAAGAACAGCAACAGTGGGATGCCAGGAGCTCGCGGAGCACCACACACGCTCACGCTCGGGCGACCGACAATGATGTGGCGGTGGCGCAGGTGAACCCGCGGCGACTGTGGCGCGCTGCCCTCGCCCTCACGCAGCGGCAGCTCCGGCTGTACGCTGACAAAGGCCACGAGTGCTTCTTTTTCCTTCGCCTGGGACTCGTGGCCTTCGCGCTGGAGCACAACACCGCCACGGCGCGGCGCGTGCGAGGCCAGCCGGAAGAAGGCGAAGAAGAAGGAGAAGACTTCAGCGAGTTTCTGTGCGCCTCATGGACCGTGCAGGACGAGCTGCGCTGGGTCTCGGCGCTCGTGGAGGGGTACACGGAAAAGAGGGAACAGCAGCAGTCCCTGATGCTCTCGCCTGTCCTTCCTCTCCGTGACGCCTGGGTCCAATGCAGCGGCGGCTATGGCTTCACCGCCTACCTCGCAGCGCGCTACGGGTGCCAGCTCCTCGACCTCCTTCAACGCCGCAGGAAGTGATGAGCTCTGTCTGTGTGTGTGAGAGAGAAGACGTTACCCGAAGAGAAGCCAGAACCAAACAGAGGATCACGCAGGAGGAGGAAGAAGGGGAGGATTGTTGCATCATAATGGTGATGATAGGAGAGGGGGTGGCGTTGCCGAGTGAAATCATCACAATCCGTCCCACTCCTCTGCCTCCTCTTCTCCCCAAATCTCTCTCTCTTGCTATCGTTGTCATGGAACCCGTTAGCACTTGCCACAGCTTCCCACTCCTCCCTCTCCCTTCCTCCTTTCCCATTCGGGATCCCCTTCTTCTGCTTTTTTGTGTGTGTGGTCGTTGCGACTTCGGTAGTATCGTCAAACACCGAGGATAGCAACGTCCAGCCAAATTGAACGAACCTCTCCCTCTTCCCTGTGAAGCGGAAAGCAAAGTAATAGGAGTAACATGAAGGAGAGTGCTGTGGATCCGTACATCTTGCGTGCTGATGGGTACACACACGCGTCTGACATTCGCAATGTTGCCTTCGGCTACCTAGACGCGGAGGACACCCCAGATGCAGGCCAGCGAATTGTCCCAGAGATGGATGACGCGCACGTGTACCCCACGGAGCGCAATGTGGTTCTCCTCACGTCGTCACGCGACAACACGGCTGACTTCTCCTACATGCCAGTGAGGCACGACGCCGACGCCGATGCCGCTGAGGGTGGCCAGACCGGGGGTGATGACATTGTGCCATCCAGCGTGTTCGTCGGTCACGAGGCCTTTGTGAACTTCTCGCTGCTCCACAAGGAAGGGCTCAGCTTCCTAGCGCCGCCACCGTCCTCCTCCTCCCCTTCGCCGCCCCAAGCCTCGCCCACACCCTACTTGGTTACCGGCAGTAACGACAATCACGTGCTTGTCTGGAGCATCACGCCGACGCGACTCGAGGCCGTTCTCGACGGTCATCGCAGCGGCGTCACTTGCGGGGATGTTATTCGGGTCCGAGGAGCCACCACCACTACCACCACCACGCCACCACCAAACAACGATAGCAGCAGCCACCCGCGGAGCGACCTGCTTGAGGTGGGTGGCTACCACGGAGATATCGTCACCGGGGACTGGGCAGGGAGCATTCTCATCTTCTCCCACACAACGGGCAAGGTGAAGGCGTCGTACAACAAGCACGAGAACGCCATCCGCGGCCTGGTGCACCTGCCCGACACCTCACTCATCGCCTCCGTCTCTGGGGACAAGACCATCCACTGCTGGGACTTTGTGCGGCTGGCGCAGGAAGGGCTGGGCAGCCTCGCGCTCTCCGGTCCCGTCAGCCGCGTGTTGCGCGGCCACGAGGACGTTGTCCAGTGCGTCTGCTACGTGGGGAAGACGAGGGGGCGAGGTGGGGATGAGGAGGGAGGCCACACAGACAGCGGCGGCTCGCGCGGCTCTTTTCTGTCCTACATTGCGACGGGCAGCAACGACTGCACGGTGCGGCTTTGGGCGGTGGAGAGCAACCTGAAGGAGGCCCACCCGGTCAAGGTCCTCCTTGGCCATGACTCTCTTGTGTACGGCGTGTGCTTCAACGCGTGCAGCGGGGAGCTCATGTCCGCCTCAGAGGACCGTACGGTGCGGGTGTGGGGGGGTGTCGACCCCGCCAGCGGCGACGCCAGAGAGGCGACAGAGACGAAGGAGTTGCAGCCGCCAGCCACCATCGCCTGTGACGCATGCTTTGCCTCCTTTACCACCGTACACGTGGTGCCTCACCCATGCGTCGTCTGGAGCGTGGCTGCCTGCCGTGTGCAGCGCGCCAGCAGCGAGGGCCTGTACGAGGACCTGCTGCTCACTGGTGGAGCAGACAGCGTGGTTCGCCTGTGGACGCGCAACGACGGCAACTTTGCCTCTCCCGACAAGCTCGAAGCGTTGGAAGCAGCGATTGCCGCGCAGAAAGTCGACATCAAGCTCCTCAGTGAGGGAAAGGGTAGGGGCGGCAGCTCGCCACTGCTTGACATGCAGACAATGCCCTCGGTGGAGGAGCTGCACCAGCTCAAGGGCAGCAGTGAGGGCGAGAAACGTTTTTGCAAGAACGAGGCGAACGAGATTGAAGTCTATGTCTGGGCGGGCGGGCGGTGGGACAAGATTGGCGTCGTTGTCTCGGAGAACCAACCGGTCAACGTGAGCAGCACGGGGCAGGTCATCAATCCTCCCACCGGGGCGGGGGGGGCGGCTGGTGCGAGGCGGGAGAAGCGACAGTACAAGGGCGGGTACTACGACTACGTCTTTGATGTTGACATCAACGGTCGCATGCTGCAACTGCCCTACAACGCCGGGGAGTCCGTCCTTGAGGCTGCGCAGAACTTCATCAACGAACACAGCGTTCTGTCCGATTTTAGTGAGGAGGCGAGTGCAGCTATGGCGGCGGGGGCTGGGGTCTCGCAGGAGCACAAGGAGCAGATTGTGAGCTTCATCATGGACAACATTGACAAGGCCGACATTCGAAAGATTCCAGGCCTTGGTGGTGGTGGTGGTGGTGGTGGTGATGCCAGCGTCCCTGACGAGAGTGATGGTGGTGCCTCGCTGCTGCGGGAGGACGCGCTGTGGCCGACCGCCGAGCTGCTGGAGAGCTTCAGCGCCGACGGGGCTCAGAGGAAGGCTATGGAGCTGCTCACGCAATGCGCGCCTGACAAGGCTGCCCGCTTTGCAGGAGTGATGGCAGAGCTCCAACAGCAGCTCAGCTCCTCCACTCGTACCGCTGCTGCTGCTGCTGTGGCAGGCACCATGGCCGAAAAGCTGTCTGAGCTGTTCGCGGCGCTGCCGGCAGACAGGAAGTTTCCCGCTATCGACGCTCTACGGTACGCCGTGGCGCAGGCACCGCAGCACGCGGTGGGGTTTCTCCTAGCTCTCCGGCCACACCTGACAAGTGCCGACACGGCCGCCTCGTTCGTCTACGCGCCGTCCACCGATGCGGACGCCCTTGTCCTTGTACGCCTGCTCAGCAATGTCCTACCCGCCCTGATGACGGCACAGCAGCAGCAGCAGGAGCAGAAGCAGAAGCAGGAAGACGCCACGACGCAGGCGGCGGCGTCTGCGGCACTCTATGCGCGGTCCTTCATGGAATGGGCCCTACTCACTGCACTGCCGGCCGTGGCCACGACAAACGCGCCGCGCAACGGCAACGTGCGACAGGCTCTCACGCACTTCTACCTGCGGAACCTGTCCGTCCTGTTGCGAGTGGTGCTCAGCAACGGGGAGTGTGTTGGGGCCGAAGGGCGTCAAGCCTTCCTCGCCTTCAGGACGAACACCGGCGCCGACGAGACACCGCAGGAGGAGGGCAGGCTGCTGTCCATCCTTGGCAAGGGCTTTCTGCGCGTGCTGTCTCCGCTCTTGGCCGCACACGCCGAGGACGCACCACTGCTGCTGCGCAGCGCGGCCACGGCTGGCGTGGAGCTGACCCGCAGCACGCCGCTCCCGTCACCCGCCGCGGCCTTCAAGGCGGATCTGGCGCAGGCGCTGCACGCCGCCCCGGCTGGAGAAGGGTTAGCCAAGTCCCTGCACTAGCGAGGGAGAGGAAGGGGAGGGAAGCTTGGGCATGAGTTCGCACTCTATTTGGGCTCTTTGTGGGGGCACACACACATACACTCTCTCTCCTTGTTAGCATTATCACGAAGACTGCAAAGGAAATGGAGCTGCATGAATGCAGGAGGAGCATGGGGTGATAGGACCAGAGACGGGTGGAGGAGGTGCAACTACAGTCCTCTCCCCTCCGTCCATCCGTCCATCCCCCCCCCCCCCCCGGGCACTGCGCCATGTTCTTCTTGAACAGGTATGTGTACCTCACACGATATGCCGAGAGAACTGCAAAGACACCGCACTGAACTCCTCCTCCCCCCCTTCCTCATTTGAATCTTCGAGTGTTGTAGGGTTTGCACACACACACCCACTCGTTTGCCTCTTTGTTGTCACTCCTTATCAGCGGCTACTACTCCTTTACTCACCTTTGGAGCCAACCACTTGCTACCTCCTCCCCCTCGCCGCTACTCCTTCATCTTTCCCCTCATCTTCGACTCTCGCTCTATTCCTTTTTGTGAGTATTCTGTTTTATCTTGTCTTCTTCTTTGCTCCACGGCATCTGGATTGTCATCCTTCACTTCCTTCCCTGCTCACTCCCCTCCGCTAGGCTGCTAGCCCATCTTTCAACATACTACTCGTCCTGCCTCTGACTTCCTCGCCTCTTCTCCCTCTCCCCCTCACCCACCCTCATCCTACTTTCCTTCCTCCTCCCCCGCCCCCCCCCCCCCTCCGTACACGCACACTACAGACTCATCGCAAGCACTAGCACAAGCGCTGCCAGAACCAACAAAAACTGATCTATATATATATTTATCTTTCCTGTTGCCTTTCTCGTTCCTACTTCCTCTTCCTTCTGTCTTGTCGTTATTGATACTGCTGTTGCTATCCCGTCTCTCTCTATCTCTCTCTCTTGTGTTATCTATCTTCTTGTCTCACGGCCGGTCTGCGTCTGTGTGCCTCGCCACCTCATCTTCCCCCTCCCCACCCCCTTTCCTTGCTCCTGTGTGCATAGACATACCTTTGCTCTGCTGCTAGTACTTCTCCATTAATACTTACTTGCTTCCTCTCCCTCCTCCCCTCCCTCTCGATTCTCCATTCCCGCCCCCTTCCTCTCCTCCCCGAATCCTTTCCCGTGCGCTCTCTCTCTCTCTTCGTTGTTGCGTTGGCCAGCCGTGGCTTCCCTCTCCCAACTTCATCTTCACAGTGTGTGTGTGTTCTTTCATTCTTCCTTTTTCAGCCATCCAGCGAGAGGAGCGTGAGTGGTCGCTATGCTTGCGCAGCAACAGCAACCCATGGTCCGGCCCACGGCGCTGGCGAGGGCAACACCACCGTCGCCCGCCACCATCCTTGCCGCCAACGCTGACGCCGCCGACCAGGCGAAACCCACGCTGCAAATGCTGAACTTTGGCGGACTAGACCGAGACAAGACCCTCGTCAGCCGCCACTTCTCCTTCGCCTACACGCACGCTGCCAAGCTGCGCACGCTGCAGGGCAGCAACAATGACGCCACCATGGCCCCCCGGCCGCCTACGACGCCGTCTCCGCATGGTGGCACACCGACGCGGGGCCGCGAGCGCGCGGTGTTACCCAGTCCCCCCACAACGCACGAGCTGGGCCAGACAGGGAAGGCGACATACGCGGCATGCTGCCAGTACCTCCTACAGCTAACGCCGAGCTGCAAGGAACGGGAACGCCGCTCCGCTCGCAGCGGCCGCGTGCTGACGGAGAGTGAGTCGCTGCAGGCTAAGCATACTGATGAGTACAACTTCATCATCCCCGTCCTGGGCCACGCACTGTCGCAGACCATCGCCGAGCACGATGTGATCCGCTGCGAGGAGGGGCAGCTGCGCGCGGAGCACCACGCACTGTCGCCCTCCGTAGCCAGGTTCCAGACAGGGAAGGAAGTGCGGATGGCGAGCAGCCGCAATGGCCTCCACGAAGATGGTGGTGGTGGAGGAGCTGCTGCTGCCGCCCCGTCGGACACCGACTTGGACAGCAGCAGCGATGTGTCCGACAGTGACGAAACCTCCTCTTCCTGCTCGGCGAGTGACAATGACGCCAGCGACGGGGGTGTCGAGGGCGGCCCGCACAGGCAGCCCCCCCGCAGCCCCGAAGCCAAAAAGAAGCGGCGGCGTGAGCGAAAGGCAGCGCTGACCGTCGGGCCGGCCAGTCTGGCGGCCTTCTACAAAGCTGACGGCCCTACCATGACCCCGCTCGACTTCCTCAAGCGCATTGTCAAGTATTCCTTCGCCTCGCCGTCCGCCCTCGTTGCTGCCTGCTTCTACATCGACCGGCTGCTGATGCTGCACCCGGCGCTGCTGCTCACCAAGGAAAACTACTTCCTCCTGCTGCTCATCGCGGCGCGCGTGGCGAGCAAGTTCTTCGACACGCGCACGCTGAACAACAGGGACTTCGCCCTCGTCGGCGGTATTGCGAACAAGGAGCTGAACACACTCGAGGTCATCTTTCTGGAGAACCTCGGCTACGAGCTTTACATCTCGCCCGAGGAGTTCCTCTTGTACGCCAGCGACCTCGTAAACGCCGCGCTTGGCGGGACGCGCGGGAACCCGGTGAAGCAAGCCACGCCGCACCAGTCGGACGGGGATCTTGTCCTGGCTGTCACAGAGACCCTCGAGAACGATGAGAACGCAAACAAGTGTGATGCGCTTCCCACGGCCAGCCCCGAGTCTGGGGAGGCTTCTCCCCTCCCCCCACCACAGAGCGGCTCTGGCGCCGCGGCGGCGGCGGCTGGTCACCTCGGCAGCCGCGTGATGCGTGGCAGCCGCAGGCCCTCGACCCTCGTCGCAGTCGCCCCCCTGGCGGCGCCGCCCAACGTCCCCAGCAACAACACAAACCCCAACAGCCCCACATTCGCCGACCGACGCGCGCGCAGTCTGTCGCTCATGTCGCAGAGCTCGCAGTCCGGTGTGATGCTGCCCTCACTGCGCTCGGCGTCGCGGCCCGCACTGCCGCCGGCGATGGAAAACTCCGTGGACGGGAACATCAGCCTCCGGCACAGCGCGCTGGGCCTCGATGAGGAGGGCAGCGCTTCCGATGTTGTCATAAATGGAAGCAGTCACAACAACAACAACAGCAGCAGCAGCAACGGCACCACCCATCGCAACTTCGCCAGAGTCCTTCACCTCAGCACCGCTGACGACACAAACGCGCCAGAACGGAGCGAGGACACCCACGATCGCCGCGGCGCAGATCCGCAGCCGTTGACGGGCGGCCGAGGCAGCGCCGCCGCCGCGCCGTCGGATGGGCCGTACTCGGCTCTCTTCCCCTCCGCCAGCGCTGCCAAGGATACCGCGGCCGCCACTCCCCTGTCGGTCGAGGAAGGCAACAACGGTCCCGTGAACACGACCCGTCGAGCCGGCTCGCTGAGCGGGCACCTGCCGCCGCCACAACCTCCCCAGCCAGCCATCACCACCACCAGCGCAGAGAACAGCAGAAGCGACAGCAACAACACTAACAGGAACAGAAACAGCAGTGAGGATGGTGCGGCGGCGGCGGCACGCATGTGCACATTACAGTACTCCCGCACTACCACCGCGCGTCGCCCTTCCCTCATCGCGGTCGCCAACAACAACAACAACAACTGCAGCAGCGAAGCCAGGGAAGGAACAGAGTTCGCCATGACGGCTATTGCCCCCATCCATATGGGCAGCATCAACGGTAGCAACCAGACAGGCTGTATCGGCGCTGCCCTCCCATTGCCCGCCTCGGGAAGAGCCACTCAACGCAACCTGGACACCCAACACACCGACACGAGCAACAGCATAAAAAAACCAGCTGCTCACGCTCCGCAGCGTCCGCAGCCGCAACCACCGACACCAGCACTGAACACCACCTACCGCCACCTTCGCCCTGCTCGGCATCCCTCTGGCAACACTACCGTCAACAACATCACTAACGGTGCTAGTGGCAGTAATACGGCAAGAGTGGGTTCGACCAACCGCTCCGGTGGCGGCAGCCTCGGCAACAGCTGGAAGGATCTGCAATCCGCAGCGACCACTCGCGTGGCGGTCTCGAACACCAGGGCAAATCTTCTCTACCAACAGCAGCAGCTGCTCCTCAGGCAGGGTATCGCCCCCGCCACGACCAACGGCAGCGCGATGACGGGGAACAGCAATGGCAGCCTGGGTGAGCGGCGCCAGAGCAGCACCGGTGCACCATCCGCCAACAACAGCTTCTTTGGCAACAACAACAATAATAACGGCAGCGTCGAGCAGGTGTCGTCAGAGCGGCTGCAGTACCTGCCATCGTCCTCCACAGTGAGCGAGACACCGCGGTGAGGGGCCAGCCAGCCGACCCCAACCCCACACACAGACAGGCGGGAATGAGACCGTGGGCTAGTGTCTGTGCTACGGTATGTTGGGTGATGCCTCCACCCTTTCCCTCTTTACTCCTGTTGTTGGGAGTTTAGAAGGAGGTCCGTTGCCGTATGCGGGAAAGAAGGCAATGTAGGAGCGGTGGAGAGGCCTCGTAGACCCTTCTCCACTCCCCCTCCCCACTCCCCCTCCACGTTCTCCATCCCCTCCTCACTTACATTCAGTTCCTTTCTTTCCTTTGGCTTCATTGGCCCCACGATTGTGTGACGGAGCGTTAGCTGCGTTCGCAAGCGACTTCTCCCTTTCCCCCTCTCTCTCTCTCACTATATATCCCCTCCTGGTCGGCTCCTGCCCGTTGGTGCCTGTTCTCCTGCCTTTGGTGTATCTTATTTGAGGTTGGCTCGCGCCACGGTGTCTGTCCCACCACACGCACACACACCTACGTGCACGCGTACACGGAGGGCCCCCTCCCTATTCCCATCTTTTCCTGCCCTGTGTTCGTTGTTTTCACCTCCTCCGCGTGTCACCGCCCTTCCCCCAAGTCTCTTCCTCTGGTAGATACCCAATACAAGCTATAGATAGCTGCTGCTTGATTCCCCCTGTGACCTCGTATCTGTCCCCCTCTCCTCTCACCAATCTATCCCTGTGCGTGTCCCTCTGTGTGTCCCTCTGTGTGTGTGTGTGCACTGTACTGTACTGTACTGAGACAGTATGTCGCCACCTTCACTTTCCATTTCATTTGTGTGTGTCTCTCTCTCTCGCCACTCTATGATTGCCCTCTTTACAACTCTCGAGAGAAACGGTGGACGTACATCTATCCACCTGCTTTCATGTGAATAAATCGTTCGGATGAGGAAGAAGAGGGACTAGACGGAGTGGCCCGCTCCCTATCACACACACGCACACACGAGGCACTCATTACTTTGCCGCGCGTGACGATCCTCTTCTCTTCTCTTTTCTTCTCTCCTTGCTCGTCTCTCACCCCCCTCTCACCCCCCTACCCCCCCCCTTCTTCCCTTATCCTTTGCCGGCACTGGTCGCCGCGCTGCTCCTATCGCGTTTTCTCTTTCCTTGACTCCTTTGTCCTACTTACCTCTGCCTTTCTATTGATTGACTCATCTCCCCCTTTGCATCTTCTCCCACCACAACCACCACAACCATCGTTTCCGTGTAGCACGCACAAACAGACAGATAGACAGACGCTCTCTCTCGACAACAACCGTAACAACAAGAACAGCAGGAAAAGATGAAGGGAAATGGAGGTGTGGCTGCCCCCCTCCCCCGTCCCTCTCTCTCCTTCTCTTTCCCTCCTCTGCATGTGTGTCGCTGCTTATACAGGCAGGCACTCAGATTTGAAGGCACAAAAACGTCGAGGAATGTCTCCTCTTCAATAATGAGAAGAAGCATGGCAAAAACATGTCGCAGAGGTGGCAAAAAGAAAGGCGAGCGTGACACGAGTGGAGTTCACATTATCTGTTTCATTCTGTGCTTCATCACATGCCCTCTTCTCTCATCCCCCCCCCCCCCCTCCCTCCTCCCTCTGTGGCCTGATACGTTCGCAGAACGAAGAAGTAGCTAGGCCTAGGCTTCCCACCAACTCATCCCGAGACAGATTACAGACCAACAGAGTGTACCGTAGCAGTGCGCCTTCACTACCACCACTTCTTCAGCAACTGTGGAGCTCTCGCTCGTCTGCCCCCCATTCGACGACTAGCGGGAGAGCTACACTGAAGGACTCTCTCTCCCACTCTTTACTTCCTTTTTCAACACAAAACGAGTTGTAAAGAGTTGCGAACACACCTGGAGAGTCGAACTCCCACCGCTACCCCCACCATCATCATCATCATTTTGGATATTACTATTTTTCGCTTCCAACCTTGTCTATCTCATCTTCGCACGTTTGGTTTCGTGCTGTCCTTGCAGTGTGTCTGGGTGTTCCTTCACAGCAGGTTTCTACCTTGACACCCCCCTCCCTCCCCTCCCCTCGACCTAGTTTTCCTCCTCTCTTCCTCTCTTCCTCTCTCTCCTTTGAACTCTATATATACAGCGAGAGAGAACCGAGTGGTTCATCATTGGTAAAGGGAGGAAGAGCCAACCGCAAACTCTCACACACACACACACACTCACTCACACACACAGCTTCGCCCCCCCCCCCCCCCCCAACTCCCTCTCTCCCCGTATTTGTGTCTATTCTTCCTTCTTCCTTCTTCCGTTTTTCTTTCCCTCTTGCCGTTATCATATAGTTACTTGTTACTATTCCTCTTTTGCCCTCCACCTCCCAATTCTTCAACGACGTCGTGTGAATACAAACACAAACTCTCAACCACCACCCTTTCGTTCCCCCCCCCCCCCCCCGTCTCTCTCTCTTCCTCTTTCTCTTCCTCTGTGCTATTTATCATCTTGGCCTTACTCTTCCTTCCATCCCATCCGTAGCACACACACACACACAAACACACCCCAAGGCACCAACTCCCTCCCTCTCCCCTACCACTCCAAACAGACGAAGGAGCCAGAGGAAAGCAAAGAAGAAAGTACTCGGATTCTTCTCCGCTATCATTCTATTTCTCCTTCACGCTTCTCCTCCCCTTTCCTCATATCTTCCTTCTGCTTTCTCTCTCCGCTGCATCTCCGTGTGCGTGTGAGGAGTAGGAGCGTTGCACTGACGGGATCAGACACAACGACCCCCGTCCCCCATCCCCAAACCTACGTCGACAAGCACCACAGCCAAGGATTTCGTTCATTCACCTCTTTGCTTCCCCCTTCCTTGCTGGTGTGGCTACTCTCCGTTTCACCTTCTCCGCGTGTTCTGTGACACCCATTCATACACGCCACACCCGCCCACTCTCCCATCTCATATTGGTGAACGAGTAGTGTCACAAACAGGTTGAATCCTCTCCACTCACATTATATTGTTTCTCATCTTTGCGCGCGGACCTCTTTGCTTCTTGTTTACTTACTGATACCTATTGATTGACCCTTCCTTCTGCCTCCTTCTCTCCTACACCCCCCCCCCCCCTCGCTCCCCCTCTTTCTACACCAGTAGAACACTAATCAAGAGAGAAAGGCAGCTCTACTTAATTCTTGCAGTCAAAGGCTTATCGAGTCCTCTGCCCCCCCTCCCCCCCTCCCGCCCTTCCCGCCGCTCCTCACTCTCTCTCATCTTCTTTGCGTTCTTAGAGATCATACTTCTCCCTCTATTTGTGTCGTTTGGGATTGCCGCTGCCTTGATCTATTCTCCTTCTTTGTCTCTGCTCTCTGTGCGTGGCTTCTCTCTCTCACCCTCTCTCCTTCCTTCGTTCTCGTGGCGCTGGTGGTACAACTGTTAGTGGCACTATCATAATTGGTATTCCTGTTGCTGTCTTGTCGAAAGGAAACATCAAAAATAACTAAAGTTTCCTTCTCCTCGGTTCCCTGTGCACACGTGTGTGTGTTCATTATTCTCACTGTTGCAGAAAGTAAAAAGGAGGTACTGTCGAGAGGGCTCAAGAACTTAACCAGAACGAGAGAGAGAGAGTAGAAGAAACAAACACAACTCGGTGTTCGTCACGGGTTGGACCTAGCGAAGGGGAAAAGAAGAAGCGGTTGCTTCGTTCTTGGAGTACCCCTCCCCAAGCCCAAATCCCTCTGTCCCGCATGCAGCCACAGACTCCGCATGTGGCGAGTCCCATGGCCGCCCAGCAGCCACCAGAGATGGAGGTGAGCAAGATCCTCCTCACGCTGAACAAGTTCTTTGACATCCCCCGTGAACTGACGGAGCTGGACCCGCTGGAGAGCACCATTGACATTGTGATGCCCATGCGGGTGCGCTATTACCACAAAGGCTCGCGCCTCGCCTGTATCTCGCTGCCAGAGGAGGTGATCTCCTTCTCCTCCAGCAACATTCTGTACAAGCAGGACCGGTTTACCGTCGACTTTAACTCGCCCAACACCGTCAACCTCACTGGCAGGGACAGCGTCAGCAATCATGTGAATAACAACATCGGCGGCGCAGGCGTCTCGCGCGGGGCCAGCGTCCGGAGCATCTCCCAGAACAACTCCACCTCCTCGGGTGCGTTTCAAAGCGCGCTGGCGGCCACCCTCAGCGTTGGCGCCGTGAACGTCGACGGCTTCGTGAATGAGAGCATGGGCACGAACCCATTCCACCACAACAACAGTAATACTGCGACGACACTCAACACCGCCACGTGGGATGCCAACACACCCGACGATCTCCGCGTGGTGGAGGGCAGCGAACCAGCAGCAACGCCACACCGGTTAACAGCCAGCCGCATCAACAACAAGATCCTCATCACGTACCCCACCCGGGCCGACCTCACCGCACTTGTCGACGTCGTGTTCGCCGTGCGGGAGCGGCGCAAGGACTCCCCGTCCAACATGCGCTGGCTCACACCCATCATCAGCTTCGACGCGCTGAACCCGGAGAGCCGCTCCAACCCTGACGCGTTTGCGCGCAGCAATGCCTTTCAGTTCCAGCGGCTGGGCAGCCCCTTGGACACGGACAGCATGCACATGTGCTCCTTCGCCGAGGCGGAGGTGTTTCAGCACAAGATCCTGCAGCGCTTCATTGGCATCAAGGCGGGGCACCTCTCGGTCACCATCACCGTGCCGCACGTGCGCGATGACCTGCGCAAGGCCAAGTACTACCACGATCAAGGCGAGCCCTTCTACTTTGACCCGGCCCTTATCGGCGGCGGCGCCAGTGACTCGATTCGCTCGCAGCCGTACCGCCACCACGACGGGCCGGTGTGTGCTGAGGCCGGCTACTACATGCACAACAAGTACGAGACGATCGCGCACATGGACCTCGCCGAGGATGTGGTCCGGCTGAACAGCAACCCCCTCGCCATCCAGCGCTACCGCGCGCGGCTCATGCAGGATGCGGCGCAGCGGCTGCGCAAAGACTGTAAGCGGCTGGCCGAGCAGTTCGACACACAGCGGACGAACCCCGTTGTCCACGCCGCGCTGGCGCAGACCGCCGACCTGGGCCGGCTGCTGCAGCAGCTCGAGGCCGGCGAGAGCGAGTACGGCATCTACCGCAGCCTGCTGGTGGCCTGCGACCCCAGTTACTTTACTCGCCGTGTGGCTCGCCTCTGCGAGGACTACCCGCCCACCGACGCGGAGATGGAGAACATCAAGAGCGTCAGCAGCAACGGCCTCTCCGTCACCAGCGCCTCGCTGCCCGTGCCGACGGTGAGCGCGATTCCGACCTCGGCACCGGCTCCGGCAAAGCTGGACAGCAACCAGCCGTATGCGGACACGTTGGAGGCACTGCTGGTGGAGTACCGGGGGAACGAGGAAGAGCTGATACGGCTGCTGAGCGTCGAGATGGCCTCGGAGCGGCGCTCGCTCTCCCCGCGCACACGCTACGCGTGCTACATCAAGCAGTACCAGCTCTCTGATGAAAAGATCCGCGCGCGCACCGCGGAGGTCTTCGCCGGTGGCCACGACGTGCTGGACAGCGACCCTGACCTCTACATGCAGTACCTAGAGGAGACGTTCCACCGGAAGGAAAGTCAGCCGGGCCTGTGCAACTACGCACGGGTGCAGTACAACCGCGACGAGCGCGGCTTCTACAGCAACACGCTGCGCTTCCCGACGGAACAGGACTTCATGAACCGCGGCGGCGCCGCCGCCGCCTCTGGCAACGCCACCAATGGCAACGGCGGCAGTGGTGGTGGCAGCAGCAGCAACGAGGTGGCGACCTCGGCGAAGGAGAGCATGACGAAGCTGCTGCGCCTGCGTGAGGAGCGCATTCCTCTGCAGCTCACCCCCTTTGAACGACCGCTGGCTTCGCGCGACCCCAACCGCCCCGGCGAGATCGACATCCTTCTGGACAAGTACGCGCCAGAGTTCCAGCAGATCATTCCCTCCATCGCGGCCGCCACGCGCGAGGTCATCACCGCCGACGAGGCCGTCTGGCGCGAGATGCGGAACTCGTTACAGGACCGCACGGAGGTTGTCTTTGGCATCTTCAACGAGCGCAGCGGGGGCGGGGCCCACCACCGCGGCTTCGACGAGCACGCCTTCCGCCACTTCCTCGCCCGGCTCTCTGACCATACGTACATATCACCCGCCTCGCTGCTAGCCGCCGTCATCTACCTCGACCGCCTCTGTCTGCGCCACCCGGCCTTCTGCTTGACCCGCAGCAACGTGGAGCGGCTGTTCGTCGTGATGGTGCGCATCGCCAGCAAGGTGGTCGACCTGCGCAGCGTCAACAACAAGAACTTTGCCAACGTCTTCCGGCTGCCAACGGCGGAAATGAACTTTTACGAGGAGCGGATGCTGAAGCTCATGGACTTTGACTTCTTCCTGTCCCCTGAGGAGTTCCTGTCCTACACCCACCTGCTCGACCCCACCACCTCCACCCTCTACACCAACGTTGGCGCGAGCCACTACGCCAACCGAAGCCACAGCACCAACAACCGGCTGGTATCCCCCCCGTCCCGCAGCCCGGCGGTGGCCGTGGCGGTGGCGGTGGCCTCCGTGAACGCCGCCCGCGGAGGCGCTCCGGACAGCCGTCACGCGGGACGGCGCGCCGGCGGCAGTGCTGCGGCGCAGTGCCCGGACCCGGCAGGTGAGAGCTCCCACTACACCGCCTCAGCCCACAGTATCCTCGACAGCTCCCCCGCCCGCCCTGGTGGGGGTAACAGTAACAACAGCACTTCGAACGTGCACCGTTCAGAGGATGACAGCGACAACACCATGAACAACGCTAGCGGTAATCGGTCAATGCGGGCTCGCCCCGCGGCGCAGGTCATCAGGAGCGCCGACGTGTAGTGTGCACAGCACATCAACTACAGTCATGAGAGCGCTACAGTGCGGCATTGGCACACATGAAGCAGGCGCCCACGCGCCTCCTGTGTACCCGACCAAGGTCAGCACTATCCATTCTCTCTCTCTCCTCCTCCTCCTCCTCCTACGCCTGCCGTTCTGCTCGTCCGCCCATTTCTACATGGCCTCCATTACAATGTTTACTTGTTCGTATGACGCAGTTCACAAGGCCCGGTCATCACTTCCCTCTGCATCTTCGTTCGCGGATGGTCAGTGGTGGTGGGGCGGTTTGGCTCGTCGGTTTGCCTCTCCCCCCCCCCCTACCCTCTACTCCTCCTATGTTACCTAGCCATGTATGAGCTCTGCATGCATTTTCTAAATGGAACCAATGAGGGAACGGAGGCGCTCTGTTTGACATGTCCCCCCCCCGCCCCCGTGCTACCCTCCTCCTCTTCCCACTTCCCACTCTCTCTCTCTGGCTCTTTGTCTCTCCCAGTTGGATCGGAGCGTTCCCCCCGTATGTTCGACTGTATTTACGATGCATCATCTCTTCTCCTTTCTCTGTTTCTCTTCTCCTCTCTTCTACTCGGTGTCGGTTGGGCGAGCAGAGGGAGAGAGAAGAGAGGGAGAGCATGGGGCAATGAACGGCTGGGCGGGCAGCGCGTGAGATGGTGAGAGCTTCACTTCGCTCTCCTCCGTCAGTCGTTGGTCTTCTTCGCTCTCTCCCTTCCCCACACCCAGTTGGTGCAATACACACGCATTCCTCATTGTATATGGCTGTCCACAGACTCCCTCCCCCCCCCCCCCTCTCTCTCTCTCCCTTTCTGTTTCCTACTCCGCAACACCTTTCCTGCCTTCTAGGTGATCGTTGTTCGTCTGGTCGTTTGCGGCGCTTCATGCCCCCCTCCGCCGCCGCCGCCGCCGCCTCCCCAGCCCTTGCTTCATGGAGGATAGCTGTGTTCGTTTTGGGGCTGCTTCTGTGTGTGTGTGTGTGTGTGTGTCTCTGGTGCATCTTTCTCACTTTACCTTTTCGCCGCATCCCCCCTCCCTCCCTCACTCGAAAGAGAGATAGATGGGAGGGGCGTGAGGGACAGGGTAGCGGTAGCACACACACACACACACACACGAGGGAGAGAGTGGGTGGGCATCGAGCACATCGTTTCTCCCTTTTTTCGTTTTCTCTCCAGTAACGATATGACAGAGAAGCGAGTGGGTGGCCTTCATCACACGGTGCCCTCCCCCTCCCCCTCCCTTCCTTCTATTCTTACTCATGTTTATGCCTACATGTGTGCGTGCGTGCGTGCCCTATTTTCTCGTCTCCCTCGCAGTCCACCAGCGTTTCCTCCTACTCCCCAAACCAAACGAAGAGAAAATGAGGAGAATGGCTCACACCTCTCCCTCTCTTCCTTCCATCCCTCCCTCCACCCACACACACGCCTCCTCGCACCGCCGGACCGCGTGCCAGCCAGGAACAGGTCAGCGTAGTGTCAGGAGGCAGAGGCAAAGATAGAGGGGGGGATAGTGTAGGAGGTCACACGTCTTTGTCCTGTTTTGGTGGAGACGTGGAGGGGAGAGAGTGAAAGGCCAACTGTGTCTACCGCCTTCCAAGGATAAAGTGAGTGCTGTACAGCGGAAGTGTTCACGGCGCACACACGTACATATGTGGTGTATGTGTCATGTTCGATCTTTTCCACTTATCCTCTCGCCACTTTCCCCCGATGCAGAGCAGTCAAAGGAAGAAGAGAAGGAGAGTCCAATCAAAAACAGCCACACACACACACACACACGCTCAGAGAAAAAGAGGGAAAGAAAGAGAGACTCAGCAACAGCGGACTGGGACAGATTGTTTCTCCTTCTCTCTCAACGGTCTTCGCTCCGTCCGTCTCTGGTGGTGCTCCGCTTCTCTCTGTGATTGCCATTCCTCCTTTTGTGTTTTTGTCTTCTCTCTTGTGTACTGTTCCTCAACCTCTCCTTGTTGTTGCTGTTTCTCACTCGCTCATTCACGTACTCAACCACCTTTTTTCGCAGCGATGTTCTACTCCGGCTGGCAGTTCAGGACCCCCACGAGTTTCGATCTTGCGGACCGCACGGGGTCCGCTGTCGGCGACAGCGCCGAGCCTGCGATGGGGGGCGGTAGCGCCATCTCCGCCGTGAGATGGCATCCCTCTTCCACCATCTCCACCAGCCTCGCCGCCACCCACACAGGCGACGAGCCGGTCGTGTACCAGCGCATCGAAACGATCAGCACTCCACCAGCGGCGCCGGCGGCCTCTCGCGGCAGTGCTACTGATAAAGCAACGGTCAAGGCGAGTGCCAGTGAGCCATGCACTCGCAACAGGGGCGTCGTGCACCTGCAGTTCAGCACCCCGCTCTCCCTTGCCGGAGAGGCCGCTGGCGAAGGCACCACGGCCGCCAGTCGAGCCATGGCGCGCCGCGGTGGTAGGGGCAGCAACAGCGCCTTCCACCTGCGCAGCGACTGTCCGCTCATGCCGCAGCTTGGTGTTGCGTACATGGAGGTGCAGGTGGAGAGCCTGGGCAGGGCATCCACCAGTGGCAGCGACAGGAAGGAGAAGCCGGCGCCGCCGTCACCGCCCTCGGCACTCGGCCTCGTTGTTGGCGTCTGTTCCGACGCCCTCCCCTCGCACAAGCTGCCAGGCGAGCAGGAGGGCAGCATCGGACTCTTCTACGCGCAGTCGATGGTGTACAGCAACGGGCTTGGGGAGGGAGAACGGGTCAGCCTACCACTCGCCACCGCCCCACACTCCAGCGGCGGTGGTGACCCACCCTTGCAGGAGTACTTCCACTGGGTGCGCCGCCAGGGGGGAGGAGGGGGGGACACGGGTGCCAACGCGGCCCCTGACGAGAACCCCAGCGGCGCGACGCCAGCAGCCTCCCTCCGCCGCGGCAGGCGCCGTGAGCTCAAAGAAGGGGACACGCTTGGTGTCCTTGTCAACTTCATTGACGGCACGCTGCACTTCACGTACAACGGCGTGCTTGTCGAGGGCTACTGCGGCAGGGTCGACAAGGCCGAAGAGCGCACGAACCCGGGCAGCGGCAGTGCAAGGGGAGGCGGGATCGCGTCCTTGACGTCCAACATGACCGTCACCAGTTACGGCAGAAGCGCCGTGGGCAAGCGGTCTCACAGCGACAGCAACGGCGGGGGCTACTACTTTGCTGTCGGCTTGCAGAAGGGCGTCGCCTGCCCCGTGACACTCAAGGTGGTCTTTCAGAGTGGGGTGCAGCCCGTGCCTGGGGTGCGCGTCCTGGCCTCAATCCTCCCCCCGCCCGCCGCACCGGGCGGGGAGCGGGACAGGGGCCTCTCGGCCTTGCCCGCCAGCACGGACCTCGTCGTGTTTGACGTGGCCAAGTACGCCACCCGGGAGGCGGAGCGCAAGCTCAAGCGACAGTACCCCCACCTCGGTAATGCCAGCTGGAACGAGGACGAGCTCAACGACGGGGTGGTGCAAGCCATGCTGCGGCAGTTCTTTGCCGCACGCGGACTGTCCAAGAGCTTAGCGTCGCTAGACAAGGAGACGACGGAGCTGCGCGCCAGCGCCAGCGCCAGCGGGGGCGGTGGTGGCGACACAGTGCCGCCGCCGGCGAAAGGAGAAGCTGATCCGCTGATGGCGTACAGCGACTTTATTGCTGACCTCCGCAAGCTCATCTTTGTTCCTGACACGGCAGTTTCATCCTCCCCGCTGTGCCCGACAGTGGTGCTGGAGCATTGCTGTCTCATGCCCGCACACAGAGCTGCCTTCTTCGCCGCCCTCGATAGCTCCAGACCCCATCGACGCACCTCACCCATCTCAGGGACGGGAGAAGTGCTGAGCCCGCACTTCTGGGGCCTGCTGCTCTTCACCCGTCGCATGGACCTGCTCTTCCTGCTGAAGGCAATGCAGGCGGTGGAGTTGGTCCTTGACACCTGCGAGCAGTACCTTCACGGCCTCATGCAGCGCCACGGCATAGAGAGCGGAAGAGGGGCTAAGGGGGAGCAGACCAGTTACTCGTGCAACATGTATGAGCATCCCGCGAAGGTCGAGTCGAAGCTGCTGGCAGCCTACTCTGCGGCTGTTCTCTTGCCAATGGAGAACATTGCGAAGCGGGCGACGAGGCGTGGCCCTGTGCCGCCAACGCCATCATCTCTGTCACAATCATCGTCATCAGCAGCAGCAGCAGCAGCAGCGACGGCCCCACCGCACCACTCCTGGCAGGAGCTGGCCCAGCTACCATACGAGACCCTTCGGAGCTGCTTCTTTGACTGCCTCGGTGCTGCCTCCCGCGCGGACGAGGCCAATGACGCGAGCAACGAGAACGAGGAGGGCGACGGACCCAAAGGGAAAGCTGTTGGGAAGGCGGGAATAGGGGATGCAGCGCGGCGCGCCGAGGACACCGCCGCACACGCGGAGGAGTCGAGCACTCGCGCGCGTGCCGAGATGGCTGCCACGGTGCTGTTTATTGCCTCTGTCCCCATGCTCGCCGCTCCCCCCACGGCCACACAGCTGCGGCTGGGCGAGTCTCTGGTCTCCTTCTTCACCCACACACAGACCTTCTTCTCTCTTCTCACGCGGGGCATGCCGAGCGGCAAGACGGACGGGCAGACACGCGCGGAGAGCGAGGGCGTCGAGAGTGCGCAGCCGGCGGCACCGCCCCCGCGAGCCGCTGAGGCCCACGAATCGGGATCGACGAGCCCCCGCGACGCTGCGGTGCTGCTGCGAACATGCGCGTTGAACTGGTTCTCCCTGATTGCGGAAGCGCGGCAGCAGTACCGTCGCCGCACCTACAGGCTGCTCGTGAGTGCCCTGGACGAGTGCAACCAGTGGGTGGGTGCCACTCTGCGGACGTGGCTACGGGAGAAGACCGCGGCCGACGCGCTCGAGCAACAGCGGGCGGTGGCGAGGGCGAGGGTGAGGGAGACACACGCGGACAGCTCGGATGACGAGGAGTGCGAGGACGGCAAAGGCGAGAACGCCCCACCCACCGGAGAGCCCTCAGGGCTTCACACCATCATCCGCGCCGAAGGGCTACCGGCAGGTACCTCCCCCGCCACGGACGACCCCTCGGCAAGGCCCGAGCTGGATGCCACGATGGCACGGCAACCATCGGATCTGCCCTCGCTGCGCGCGCTGTACCGCCGCTGTCTGGCCACGGCCTCCCTCGACCCGCTGGCGCAGATGAGCACCAACTACTTCCTCACCCACCTCGCCAACGCTGGAAACAGGGTGGACGCAGAGCGAACCGCGCACGACGGGAAGGCGGGGGATGTGGATGAGGAGTCCTCCCTGGCGAAGCGGCCAGTGGTGGACGTTAGCGCCGCGGCCGCTGCTGCAGATGGGCGACACCCGGGCTGGATCGCGGACGAGTTCTTCCTTGGCTCTGTGTATCTCCAGCGTGTGAACCAGTGTATGTTCCGATGAGCCATCCACCGCTCGCTATCGCCACCAGGCGATCGACCGACCTTGTACCGCACCACATAGGGCATCAGAAGTGCCCAGCAACGTTATGGAGAGACACCTAGGAACGACGAAACACATGAATGAGGAACACACGCTTTGCTTTCGCTTCTATGTTTTGCTTTTTTTTTTTTTGTTTGTTTGTTCCTTCCTTCTATCCTCCTCCTGCAGGAAACACGCACACGCACATGCATCGGACAACGAATGGTGTGTGCGTCCTCATCGGCCACCCGCCGCGGGTGTGGGAGCTCGGCCCCCTGCTCGTGTGTGTGTGTGTGTGCTGACTACCCTACCTTCCCTTGCCTTTGCCCCCTCTCTGTCTCCTCTTTTCGTGTGTGGGACGCACGAAGCATCAGCAGGCGGCGGCTACTCGCACGGAATAGATCATAAGCTTCCAGTACCAAGGCAGCGGCTGCGGAGGTACACGGTGGCAACTAGACACCAAGGTATAGTCAAACCTCCAAAAAGAGTCCATTGGGAAAGAGAGACGAGGAATAGTTTGGGCCACACCCACATCCCTCAGTATCACCACGATCACTATTATTAACGCATCACTACCACTACCACTACCCCCCCCCCCCCCCCGTTGGAACGCGAACGCGAGTCTGTGCTATGTCAGGCACTCACCAGTACTTCACCATGACGGGCCGGGCGCTACCCTTGCCGCCCTCGCGCACCCCAAAGCGCTCCTCCTCGGTGCTTCGTCTGCCGACGCGCCGCTACGACCCGCTGGTGGACGCCGCCAAGGTGGCCGAGGGGGAGGACGGCGGTGTGGGGAGACGCCGCTCCTACGAGTCCCCGTACGGTGGGGAGTTTGTGTACAAGACTGAGAAGGAGCGGCGCCGCAGCCAGGTCGTTGTCTATGATCAGGGCCGCCGCTACAGCACGGAGGGGAACAACAAGATGTACGGCACCATTTCCACCACCGTCTCCACACGCATCTCGCGCCGCTCCTCGATTCTTGTGCCGTACACGGACCGCAATGCGCAGGACATCCAGAGCAGGGGCCACCGCGCTGGTGGCGGCGCCAGCTGCGACGACGACGAAGAGGACACCATGACAGGCGCCACGGACCTTGCTAGCGACGGCCAGTCCCGCAGCCGCCACCAACGGCGCGGCGACGGCGACGGCGACAGCGACGGCGCGCGGCAGCGGCAGCGCGGCAATGGGCAGAGCAAGCCACACACCTCGCCGACCCCGCGAGGCGGCGAGGACGACAGCAGCAGCGACGTCAGCGACGACGACGCCCCCTCTCTGGACCCTCACTTCCACCACCACCACCAGCCAAGTAACAACCCCAACAACAGCGCCAGCGGTGGCGGCACAAAGGAACCATTGCCGCGGCCGTTCGACCAGGCGGCCACGCTGCCACAGCCAGTGCCGGTGCGGCGGTCCAACGCCAGCAGCAGCGTAGGCGAGTTCACGGCGACCATCAACCCCCAGTCCGCCGGACAGGTCGCCAAGCCAATGGACCGCGCTCGCCGCGCGACCCAACCGCAGAAACCCGTGCCTGGCGACTCTGTCAGCGCGGGGGCGTCGTCTCGGAACACCCCAGCCTCCGTCGAGCTCTCCGTCGATAACGAGGATTATCACTACTACAAGAACCAACAGCGACGAGAGCGGCCACAGCAGCAGCAGCAGCAGCAGCAGCAGCAGCAGCAGCCAAGAGATGCCCGCCGCGGCCCCGGTGGCGGTGGTGGTGGTGCGGGCGGTAGCGAAGTGCGCTCCACCGCGCCGTCCCAGCACTCGTCCCGTGCCGTGGGTGGCCCAGCCTCGCGCCAACAGCAACAGCAACAGCAACAGCAACAGCACCAACCATCCTCTCATCCACCTAGCTCCGCCATGTATGGCGGTGTCGACGCGCGCGCTGCGGCCCCTCAGCAGGTGCGTCAGGTGCAGCCCGGGACTCCGTCCGCTGTTTCGAGTATCTCCGATGGTGCGCGCCGTCCGCAATGGTCGCAGTGGCCGGAGGGGAGGGAGACTGATGACGATGGAGTGGAGAAACAGAAGACGCCATCCGAGCAGAGAATCACGCGGCCCAAGCCCACACAGCTCTTCGCCAGTGGCGACGGCGCGCTACTGCCTCAGCCCGTCGCCCCACCATTGGACCCCGACGAGCCGCTGCCGGAGCATCTCTACCCTAACGGCCGCGCCAAGCGCTCGCCGGCGCCGGCCACGTACCAGCCGTTTACGGAAGACGAGCTTGCACGCAGCCCTGCCGCCACGCCCCGCAACGCCGCTATGGAGGGAGCCCCACCCACACCCCGCTACAGCCGCTCTCCGCGCAACAGGGACGGCCAGCAACAGGGCGGCAACGGCGGCAAGGCCAGGAACTTGGAGAGCATCCCGCAGAAGGTCCGGCGCATCTCGGCCAGCCCTGACCGGTCTCCACGAAACATCAATAACGACGACGGCGAGGTAAACCAGTATGCGGCACCGACACCCACCAGCAACGCCCGCGCGAAGCGGGCCCTGTCAGTGGGCGGTACGGAGTTGTTGGCGGCCTTCCCCGCGCTGCAGGGACAGGCCGACAGCGCCGACAACGAGCGCGAGCGCAGCTACCGCACCATCGTGAAGTTCATTGAGCGTCAGCCGGAGGCCCAGCGGAGGGAGCTGAAGAAGCTCTACATTGACGAGTACACCGGGAAGGAGGAGGAGTTTGTCGAGCTGCTGAGCGAGGCCTACGGCGAGGACTTCGAGGCGATGAAGGCCGGCGCCGCAGCCGAGTCAGTGCCGCTGCTGACAGCGATGAGTGGCGGTGGCGTGGCGAGTCGCAGCCTGGGCTTCGGGCAGCCCGGCGGTGGTGACGTGGTGGCCGACGTCGACGACGCCGACAACGAGGCATATAGACAGGGAGGCTTGGACGAAGAGCCCGCTGATGCCGATGCGGAAGAGCTGTACGATGACGAAGGGGATGAGCGGCTGCCCGAGGACCCCAGTTGCGACCCGCACGCGGACGAGCAGCAGGACGACGACGACTACGGGCCTGCGGAGGAAGAAGAGGAGGAGGACGAAATCCAGACACCACCCATCCCTTCCGGCATGTAAACCTCCGCCGCGTGCGCTGGCCCCCCCCCCCCCCCCCTCCCCCCCTTCCTTCACACGTATGGAACGTTGCCGTCTACATACACACAAAACGCGCATATGGGCAATGCGCATTGCCGGCAGCTTGTCACCGAAGCTACAAAGAGGCCATAATTGTCTCCTCTGTGTGCTTTTCAGTTCTTGTTCTGCTTCCGTTATCACACACATTTACTTCATATTACTATGTCTTCTTTTACGACACGCCTCTACGCGCGTTCCCCTGTATCGCCTGTGAACATGCCCGGAGGAGACAGCATGGTTCCCATCCCCCACCCACACCCCTCTCCCTCTCCCCCCTTTGTCCTGTCTTCCACCGCAGCAGCCATCGCAGCAAGAGGAGGAGAAAGGGAGAGCGCTGCTACCATTGTCTATTGGTGTGTCACGTTGCCCTCCCCTCTTCGTTTGCTCTCTTCGACATCTCTCCTGCATCCATATCGCGAGGCTTACCCCCCTTCCCCCCCCCCCCCTCCCCTCTCCCCTCTCACTCTTTTTCGTGAGAAGGAAGCGCATGTAGACAAAACACAAAGCAAAAACACCGACACCAGCAGAGAGGAGGAAGAAGATAAGAAGAGCAGTGAAGACTAGACAGCAGAATCGAGGAACGGAGCTCTCTCTCTCTCTCTCTCGCGTCTGCCCGCTGCTCCTCCCCCCCCCCCCCCTCGTCCCCTTTGCGATTCGAGAAAGATAGTTGCCCTTTACCGTTGTGCATCAACTTATTTCCCAAGACTCTTCTCACAACAGTGGTGGCAATGCCCCGGACCCGTGCGAGCCGCCGATGTGGTACACTCCCTACTGGCATCGTCGCAGCGTTGTTGGTTGCCCTCCTTCTGCTGTCGTCAGCTGTCGCTAGTGACAGCAGCGCCAAGGAAGCGGGGAAGGATAGCAAGCTTATCCTGCGGCATAGTCTCGTCAGTCTGCTGAACGAAGTACCTGGTGTGTGGACGGCCATGGTCAGTCTACCACCCACAACCCACAACGACGATGAAGGAGCGGTGGTGGTCGAGCTTGGGGAGCTACGGCTGGAGAGGCAGTCGGCCAGCGCGGTCACGCTGCACCTTCCCTCGCGGGTTACCGCAATGGACGGGCAACAGCATCGGCTGGCGTTTAACGCCATCGCCTGTGAGGAGTACAAACAGAGCAAAGGGAAGTGCTTCTTCTACAGAGACGAGAGCGAGCACGAGCAGGACGCTGACGCTGACAACGACGCTGACGACGACAGCGAGTTGTTCCTCGACTACGTGGTGCAATCGCGCCGGGCCCGAGGGCTGGCCGAGGCGGAGGAAGGCGACGGCGACGCGGACGCTGCGGAGGTGGCTGGCGAGCAACAAGAGCAGCAGACACCGACGGCAGCAGTGCCGCGCCGCCACCGCCGCAGGGAAAGGAAGGCGTCCTCGCAAAAGGCGGACAATGCCCACAGCGAGAAGGCGGCGGCGGCCCAGACCAAAGCAAGACGATTCATCCCTACCACAACGCGGCTCCTCAAGTTGCACACCGCTGCTGCCGACGGCGGTGCGGGCAGTGGGGAGCCAACGCGGCAGCAGAGCGGCGATGCCGTGACGGCGGTTGGTACGGTAACACTCGCAAAGGAGCGTCTCATGTATGACGGTGTCGACGTGGCTGACGTGGCGGAAGGGGAGGCCAACGGCCCCAGAGCCACACGCGCCGCACTGGGCACAAAGGAATACGTCCTCCTCTTTCAGTTCCAGCTCGACGGTGGTGGTGATGGTGAGGAGGAGGGTAGCGCACGGCAGCGGTTCCCAGCGACACTGGAGCTGCGCGGGCTGACGGGGGACGTGCAGCAACGGATGGCAGCAAGACAGCGGCAGGCGAAGCTACGCGTGGCCTCGTCCTTCTTCTCCACGTGGCTCTACCCTGTGTGCTACCTCGCTGGCCTGTACGGTGTCTTGTGGGTGGGCAAGGTCGCCATGGACAGGCGCGCCAAGCAGCAGCAGAAGCAGCAATCGGTGGCGGAGGGTGGTGCGGCGGCACGACCCTCCACCACCGCAAACCCCCCTCTGCAGCCCCCGCAGCAGTAAAGTAGTAAAAGTAAAGGAAAGCTGCCCCCCGATCTCCCCCGTTCCTCGCTTCCTCTCCTTGTTAGGCGGGGTGTTTGTGGGGATGGCAGAGGGCCCGTACCCTTTGTTGCGATGCCATCGCCACTCTGGCAACACAGCAAAGCAAGAAAAGGAGAGGGCAATGGGGAGAGGTACACACACCTCCTTGCCCCCTCCCCTCTCGCTCGTTTGGCAGGCGGTTTCGCTACGCTACCCCTGTCTCCTCCCCCTACTTCTCCTTCTCCTCTCCCTCACGGCTCGCCAAACGGTGGATTGCCTCTGCTAGCAATAGATCATCAACACACACACACGCACACGCATCTTCCCCCCGCACTCACCCACCCTCTCATCACCCCTCCGTCCAGCAACACCATGTCCGCGGGTAACGCGGGCAGTGCGGCAGTGGATGCCATGGGCGTGAAGGAAGTCAAGGCGGCGCTGACCACCCTCTACGGCGTCACCTCGTTTGGCGATTGCCTCGAGCTGGCGGACCTGCGGCGCAAGCTGGTCGCAGTGCGCGAGACGCAGCCAATCACACACGGCCTGGTCTACGGCCAGCTGCTGCAGATTGGCAACACCAAGAACCCGACTGGGCTTGTGACCCTCAGCCACGGACTGGGCGACTCCTGCTACGGATGGGAGGACGTCGGCAACGAGCTGGCCCACCGCTTCCCCCATCTCCTCTTTCTCCTCCCCACCGCCCCCCAGCGCGCTGTCACCATCAACGGCGGGCAGCACATGCCTGCGTGGTACGACATCCGCGGCATGATCTCGTCAGGCCTGCGCACCGGCCAGCAGGACGCCGTCGGCGTGCTCCAGAGCGCGGACTACCTATCCTCCCTCGCCTCCACGACGTGTCACCGGCTCAAGATTGCCCCGCGCCGCGTCTGCTTCTGCGGCTTCTCGCAGGGAGCGGCGGTGTCAGCCGCGGCGGCGTTGGTGAGCGCGGCCGCCCCACCAGTGGGTGTGGCGCTCATGTCCGGCTACCTCCCCGCGGCCAGCGAAGTGCTGGCTCGCCACGAGCAGCTCGTGAAGGAGGACTCCGGCTTCGCGGAGCTCTTCCGCAACCCCGAGAAGGCCATGCAGTTCGCCATGTTCCACGGCAGGCAGGACCCCGTTGTTCCCATCGCGGCCGCCAAGGAGACACACCAAATACTCGAGAAGGAGGTGCTGGCCCAGCTGGGGGCGGCTGCCAAGGTCGACTTCTTCGAGTACAACATGCCGCACTCCGCCGTGCCACAGGAGATTGACGAGCTTGCGCGGTTCATCAAGCGTGTGCTCCCAGGATAGTGGGCCTAGTGGTGTCGCCGGCCTCCCACCACGGAGGAGGGTCAAAGAAGAAGAGGGGGAGGAGAGGAACCGAGAATGAACGCCGAGACATAATAAAGAGCTTTCCGCGCTCAACCTCCGCGCTATGCCTCAGCTCCCCACACATACTGTTAACGTATCACTGCGCAGATATCTTCACTTGTTGAAAGCCACTGTCATGAGCAGGAGGGGCAACCACACTCACTCACTTACAGAAAGCCGAAACGCCTGCGTGCGGGGCGGGATGGGATGGGATAGGGGAGGGGGGAGGTACCTCACACGACGAATCGGCCACCCTTTGTGGCTCCTTGCCTCCTTTCTCTCTTCTTGTCTCTATCTTTCGTGTGCCACCATATACCCCCCTGTCAGTGTCCATATCTCGCTACACAGCTCCCGCTCATGTCCACAGAGGCACTGCACGCCGACTCAAAAGAAGGAGAACGACGGGGTCGCGGCTACTGCTTGGCACGGTGGTGCCTGTGTCTCCTCGGCTCTATCCTGTGTCTGGTCCTTGTGGCGCTCACTTTCTCGACCGCCGACAGCAGCAGCAGCAGCGAGGAAGAAGACCAGCTATATCGCGTGCCTGGCAGCAACTGGGCCCGCCCCGTCTGCGAACTCAACGAGCAGCAGGTAATGAAAGAGTTGGAGGAGATGTACATGACCAACTACACGGGCTACGGATCGCTGCAACATATGCGGCACAAGCTCGCCCTGGTGCGTCGGACACAGCCGATCACACACGGCCTGGCTTTCGGCCAGCCGCTCCTGGTTGGCAACACGGAGAAGCCGACTGGGCTTGTGGTTCTGCTACATGGCCTCGGAGGCAGTGGCAAGAGCTGGCAAGCCTCAGCGAAAGGCCTTGCCCGTCGCTACCCTCACCTCCTTTTTCTCCTCCCCACCGCTCCCCCACGACGAGTACGCGCGATGAACAGCAAGGTTGTCAGAGCGTGGTTCGGCCAACAGGCCTTTGGCATCGCGCTGAACGACTGGAGTGATCAACACTTGGACTCTGCCATGAGCTCGGAGTACGTTGCCTCCCTTACCGCGGTCACGTGCGCAGCGCACGGCATCCCACCTAGCCGAGTGTGCGTTGGCGGCTTCTCGCAGGGCGGGGCGATTGCCTTGGCGGTGGGCCTGTTGGCCGAGCACCCGCAGATTGCCGGCGTCGCCGTGCTCTCCAGCTTTGTCAAAGATAGGCAGTTTTTAATGAAGCGCCATCGCACACTCCGCTCCCGCAGCAGGGCAGTGGCTGAGCGCTTCCGCAACCCCGATAAAGCCACCTCATTCCTCGTCACGCATGGCAAGGTGGACCTGGTGGTGCCCTTCCGCGCGGGGAAGAAAGTGCAACGCTTCCTGGAGGAAGACATCCTCGCTGACCTCCCAGGGGAACATGGAAAGGTCGACTTCCGCGTTCTGAACATGCAGCACCGGGTTGTGCCTGCCTGCGTCAAAGCGCTGGGTGACTTTATTGGCAAAGTGCTTCCTTGAGGGGCACGGAGTCGCCTCCTCACCACCATCAACACACACACACACACACACGTCTGCCTCCCCTTTCAGCCCAGGCTGACATCGAATGCATCTTCTCAAAGAAAAAGAAGAGAGAGAACAGTCGTATGAATGAATGCATTTCACCTGCCAGTCCTGCTGAGTCGGGCAGTGTGGGGTACACCGGCGCCTCCCCCCCCCCCCCCCCCGTCACGACATATCCGTCTCCTGCCCTTGGCCCCCCACCCCTCCTCCTTCGTCTCAAGTAGCAATACAACACAACCCTTTTCCTATCGTTCCCATCAACCCCCCCCCCCCCCCCCAGCGCCTTTGCGTCTGGCACACGCACAGCAAAACTGTCACGTGTGCTCTGCCCTCTGTTGCTGGTGGCGGCGGCGCTGATGCTGGCATCGCCGCACACAGCAGCTCGCGCCGCCGCTGTGGGCCGCGAAGTGGTAACGCCACCAGCGGATATCACCAATGGTGTCGGGTACGGCGACATTCTAGAGGTGGGCAACACCGCCAACCCCACGGGCGTGGTCACTCTGCTGCACGGCCTTGGCGACTCTAGCCGCGGCATGCAGCCGGTGGTGGAACAGCTGGCAGTCAAGCTTCCCCACCTTCTCTTCCTCGTGCCGAGCTCTGCACATCTGTCGCAGACACAGCACCTTGGGGTGCTGCAGCCGGCATGGTTCGACATTATCAAGCGCACAACCTCGCGCCTCAGCACCGGACAGCAGAACACTACCACGCTGTTCAACTCCGTCGACTATGTCATGAAGCTCACCAGACGGACCTGCGACAAGTACGGGGTGCCGCCCCATCGCGTGTGCGTAGGCGGCTTCTCGCAGGGAGCGGCCGTGTCAGCCGCAGCAGCACTCGTGAGCGCGTCGCTGCCTCCGGCCGGTGTGTTCCTCATGTCCGGTTTCCTTCCCACTGTGGAGGAGACGCTGGCCCGACACAAGAAGCTCGTCGAGGAGGACCCCGGCTTCGCGGAGCGCTTCCGCAACCCCGAGAAGGCCATGCAGTTCGCCATGTTCCACGGCAGGCAGGACCCCGTCATCCATCTGACCGTCGCACTCGAGTCCAAGGACCTGATTGAGAAGAACATCCTTAGCAAGATGGCTGACAAGCCAGAGGGTAAGGTGGAGCTCCGCGAGTTCAATATGCAGCACACCATCACACCAGAGGAGGTGCGCGAGGTATCGCAGTTCATTGCGCGTGTGTTGCCCGGCCCCGCCGCCAGCACAGAAGAGGATCTATAGGGTGAGAGACGCTAGCCAATAAAATGGACGGGACATGTGAGCTGTCTCGGCATGTGCGTGTGTGTGTGTGTGCGTACAACGGTTTCCCCAACCTTCCTATTCCCTTACCCTCCCCCTCCTCCTCTCCCCTCGTACTCCTTCCTTCCCCCCCCCCCCCCCGTTCAATGTATGTGTGCCTCACTGCTTTCCTTGCGTAATCCCGTATGGGCTTGGCAAGGCAGGGGAGGGGAGCCCTTGCGTGTGTGTGTGTGTGTGTGTGTGTCGACCGTGGTGCAAGTGGAAGGACGCGAGGGCCACCCGCCAGATGAACTGCTCTCCCTCTCTCTCCCCCTCCTCGGTTCTTGTACGTACGGACACACAACAAGGAGAAGCTGCAACTGCGCTGCACTGCTTTCCCTCGCACTCGCTCCTGTCGTTGCTTGGCTTTCAAAACACATCATTCCTTCACAGAGGAGACAGGGGGGGGGGGTGTACGCACATGCAGCGACACACCTTGCCGGTGTTGCTTGCCGCCGGTACCACCCGTGCTCTGCTGAGCAGTAGTTCCGGTGGGGGCGGCTACCGCTACTTTGAGGACTTCTATCCTAAGCACGACCCCGCTCCCCGCTTCGCGTACTACGAGGATCAGATGAAGAGTCCCGTTGTCAAGAGCCATGAGCCGAAGCAGCAGATGACGGAGAGTGAGAAGCTCAACTACCTGCACGAATGGAAGAAGGATAGCACCGGGCTGACCATCCCCGAGGAGTTTGGCTGGGCAGAGGAGTGGGGCCCAGAGCCCGGCGAGGACGGCCACAACGAGTACTACAAGAAGAACCGTATGTACATGAGCTACGAGGAGAAGTCGCGCTACGACCTTCGCCAGGGCGTGCCGGTGGAGAAGAACTCCCTGCGGCACCAGGAAATGCCGTACCACAAGCGCATGAAGGCGGCATACCACAACCTTGAGGAGATGGCTGGTGGCGAGTCCCAGTACGCCTCGGCCAGGAAGCGGAACCACTGGGCACACTACGAGTACGAGGACCAGCGCGATACCATGGCGAAAGCACGCGACGACTACATGAAGGAGTGGCTGGAGAAGCCCGGGGTGACCCCGCAGAACCTGGCCAAAAAGATTGGCGAGTATAACGGCACAGCAAAGAACAAGAACATCAAGCAGGTGCAGCGCAGACCGGAGTGGGAGCTCGCACCTGTCCCTGACGAGGATTGAGGCGAGAAACCAAAACTTGGGGACACCAAAAGAAAAGCGAAGCCGAAGTCTGTCGTCGACACATTCCCCTGTTCTCTCTCTCTCTCTGCCTCTGCCTCCCCCACGCACACACATACTCAATAAAACGAGAGGAGAACGATGTCTTTGCTCGAATGCACTGGCCGCTGCACTGCCTTCCCTTCCCCCCTTGCCCGCTGGGACGGGGGGGGATCACATGTACACTCGCCAAGCAGCAACTGGCTCTCTCTCTCTCTCTCTGTGGGGTACCCTGCCCTTCCCCCTCTCCCCATCTCGCACACCGCTAGGAAGAGAAAAGGTGAAAAGCGGAAAGCAAAGGAGTAGAAGGAGGAGGCCTGTCGTCGTTTCAGTCACCCGCACAACATCAAAGAGGTGGTCAGCCGTTGCTACTGCTGTGATTGTGCTTGTGATTGGGGGACAGCTGGTGCGGCTACCGCTACTGCCCTCGCTGCCGATTTCAAGTTCCCCTTATCGTCGTTATTGTTGTTACATCTGTTGCTCGTCGGAGAAATCCCCTCTCATCCCCGTCCCTTACCCCCTTCGCGATTCCGTGCGCCATACCGCATGCTGCGCTTTGGGTTCCGTCGATGGGGTGGCGGGAGCGTGAAGCAGTCTCCCTTCCCCCTTGCGCGAGGCACTCGCACGGCCTCCAGCAGCACAGGGACGAGTGGTGGTGGTGGTGGCGCTGCCGCCACTACAGGCACAGCCACAGCGTCCACGACAGGAGGCTCTGGGGTGCAGAAGAGAAAACCTTCCTCGCATGGCAGCGGCATCCATAAGTTTAGCAGCAACACTGCGGATGCCTCCGCCTACGTGCCGGAGGGTAGCCACGAGGTGCCGTCCTACTCTGCTACCCAGCACGCGGCCTTCCTCACCCTTCATGGCCGGCGGCTGTGGCTCCCGCTGCTGATGGTGGCCGGCTATGCCACCGTTCTTGCTCCCTTCCTGGTCACGCCGGTCCAGCAGGGGATGTACTGGACAGCCTGTGTTCTTCTTCAGCGGCTCTGCGTCCATGGTCGGAGCAACAGTGTCCAGCGCGACTTGACCGGCTACACATGCGTGGTCACCGGCGGCACCAGTGGCATTGGCCTCTACACCGCGCAGCAGCTGCTTAACTGCGGCGCGCATGTCGTGATCGCCTCCAAGCCAGGCAAGGAGGAAGCGACCCGGTCATTCCTCCTCCACAGCTGCACCGAGCAGCCGACCTCGGCGCCAGCCGCCCCAGACTCCACCACCACCACCACCACAGCGGCCCGCCCCTTGGCGGAACGCATCACGTTCCTGTCGCTGGACTTCAACGATCAACTCGATGTCATGGCCGCGGCGGCGCGCGTGAAGGCCATGTTCAACGATCGCATCGACCTCCTTGTGAACTGCGCCGGCGTCTGGAAGGAGGAACCTGGGCTCACGAAGCAGGGCTTTGAGGAGCACATTGGCGTCAACTTCCTCGGACCCTTCCACTTTACCGAGGCGTTGCTGCCGTCCCTGCGCAAAGCCAAGAACCGCTGCGGGCGTGTTGTGTACGTCACGTGCGCCTCGCACAATGGCGTGAAGACGACAAAGATTATTCAAGAGCGTATGCTGCTGAGGCCCGGCCCGGAGGAGTCGCAGGTGACGGCGCGGTGCTACAGCGCGTCGAAGCTGGGCAACGTGTACCACGCGCAGTCCATTGCGAGCCGGCGCTACGAAGGCATCCCGCTCAACAGGCCCAGCGACCTCCACCCGGTCGACGCCCTCATCGCGGACCCCGGTTTCTGCTCCACGAACCTCACAACACGGGAGACCAATGCCTCGCTCCTTGGCGACAACGTGCTCGGCCGCACGCTGCGTTCGCTGTGGATCAAGAATGCGTGGGAGGGCTCGCAGACCGTCGTGAACTGCTGCCTGAGGGAGGAGTTTGAGAACGGCGGGTACTACCACGAGTGTGGGCTGATGAACTCAGGCCTGAGCAAGCGTGCGCAGGACGCGATTTGCCGGGAAGAGGTCATCCGGTGGGCCATGGCGAAGACCATCGCCAAGTACTACACCACGTCGTCCCCAGCGGCCCACAAGAGCACCGGGTGACATGCACAAGCAAAGCCAAAGGACCATGCGGCAACGATGTGGGGGAAGTCAAGAGAGAGAGAGAGAGAACCCTTTCCCTTTGTTCGATGGATGTTGGTGGTGCTGTGTTTGGTTCTTGCCGGTTATGGCAGACCTCCTAACGCTCTCCTCCCCCCCCATTCTGTTTGTCACTTCTCCCTCTCTCACTCTTTCCCTTTGTCTTACCCCCCCCCCCCCCTCTCTCCGCTTCTTGTGTCACAAAGCTGCTAATCCTCAAAAATGGGAAGCTCATGGGAGAGCAACTGGGGGCGGATGGGTGTGAACTGTGTGCATCGCCACTTTCTCCACCCCCTCCCACCTCGCTACTGATGCGGCTGACATCCCACGTGAACATGGCGGATCTCTCCTCACTGCATCCCCACCCACGCGACTCCTTGCAATCCTCCCCTCCTCCCCCCGCATGGGCCCTGTTCCCACACCGCGACAGCCCATCATAGCTCATCCTTCCCTCCTGTCTCGCAGGGTGCGCTTGGCCTCCACCTCCTCCGCTTCTCCACGCACTGTCATCGCCGCGAGTGAAGGCCCCATGCTGCGGCAGCGGATGCTCCGCTTCCGTGGTGTGCCACAAGGGACACAGAGGCGTGCCTTCCTCTGCTCGCCCTCCTCGGTAGCACTCGCAAGGAGCACGTCTGCCGCGGGTGGTGGCTCAGAGCTATCCACGGAGGTGAATGCTGCTAACACCAGCGCGGTTAGCGTGGCGGCGGCAGGGGGGAAGCCGGCGATGAAGATGGTCAAGGCGCAGAAGAAACGCTCTACGTTGGCCAACATTCACCAGAAGCCCTTGTTCCCTGGCATGTTCCGGCACGTCTCCCGGTTTGAGGGCGAGCACGTGTACCACTACGGCAAGCACACCTACACCATTTTCAAAGAGAGCAGCGGTATCGCCGTGTTGCCCGGCGGCTGCCTCTTTGCGTACTTCCTCTCGTGGTTCCCGAGCTGCCCGGTGATGCCGTTGAGCTTCCAGCTGGGCTACCTGGCGGTGCTCATGGTGGCCTCCCGCATTGTGTCGCGGGGGTGGTCAAACAGACAAAGGAAGGACCTGACAGGTCGCACCGTCGTCGTGACGGGTGGCACGAGCGGCATCGGCAAGGCGACGGCGGCGCAGCTGGCGAGGATGGGGGCGAATGTGGTGTTGCTCGCGCCGGACAACGCGGCGCATGTGGAGCCGGCGCTGGCCTACGTGAATCGGTACAAGAAGCACAAGGACGCGGTCGAGGCGAACCCAAAAGCGCCGCAGGGCCCTGTGCAAACGGTGCAGTTCCACGCGCTCGACCTCTCCGACTTCATCGCCGTTCGCGACCTCTGCAAGAAGTGGCGCCAGCAGGGGCAACCCATCGACATCCTCGTCAACTGCGCCGGTGTACTGCAGCAGCACCAAGTGACCACCCGCTTCGGCGACGACGTGCAGCTCGCGGTGAACTACCTTGGCCCGTACCTGCTGACGGAGGGCCTGCTGCCCTTGGTGGAAGCAGCGCAGGGCCGGATCGTGTACGTTAGCTGCTCCGCCCACGTGGGCGTGAAGGGGAACATTGTGAACACGTACCTCACGGGCCGCGGGGTGTGGTCCCCGCGCGTGGCGAACAAGTTCGATGGACTGGAGCAGTACGGCTTCACGAAACTGGGCAATATCTACCACGCCCAGGACCTTGCCGTCCGCTCCTATCCAGAGCCAGTGAAGCGCAGCGTGAGCCAGCGGCTTGTCTCGCAGAAGGACCCGAAGCTGAAGCCCGCCAGCGACAACCGGTCCCCGGCTGAGATTGCGATGGAGAAGCAGATTGAGCCGCGGTTCACCACCTGCGCCTGCACGCCAGGCGGCGTCATCACGAACATCTATCGCGACGTCCCCCTCGCCAGCGCCTTCAAGTACTTTTACTACGCCCTCCTGCTCATCATGCGGACGAGCTGGGAGGGCTCGCAGACAGTCGTCAACTGTTGCCTGCGGGATGAGCTGAAGAACGGCGGCTACTACATGAACACGAGCTACCAGCCCGCGGGGCTGTCCAAGGCGGCCTGCTCCGTGCAGGAGCGGCAGCAAGTGATGGCGTGGACCCGCAAGAAGGTCTCGCCCTACATGCGCTGGGACTGAGTGTTGTGGAAAGGGGGGGGAGAGGAAAGAGTGGAAAGGCGGCGCAATCCGTCGGCTCCTCTCTGCTCCTGTCCCCTGGCCATCACAACCACCTCCCTCACACCCACACACCCACACACAGAGATGCACACAACACACACAAGAAGAAAAGGAAACGGAGGAGGAACAAAGGGGGAGCCGTTCCTCCCACAAGGCGTCCCCCCCCCCCCCCTCCCCTCCTCCGCTCGCACATATGAGGGGGAGGCGGATGAGAGACAGAGAAGGGGCCGCCAAAGCGAAACAAAAAGCGCAAATGGAGAGCACTAACCCCCCCCCCTCCTCCTCTCCTCTTCATGTTCTGTGCGTCTTCTCACCTGTACCTTTCTCCCTCTATCAAGATCCAACGAAAGCACACTCCCCCCCCCCCCTCCCTCTCCTCTCTCCCTAACTCTCTCATCACCTCGCCGTCTGCGGCAGGAGGAATCTTCCGGCAAAATGGGTCTCACGCAGGAGCAGACGCAGCGAGTGAAGACAGCCTTCTTGAGCTACGCGCAGGGCCAGCCCAAGATTGCCGAGGCCATGATTGACCAGTTCATCTGCGGCGCCATCCCTGGCCTTAGCTGGGAGCAGCTGCAGGCGAAGAAGGCCGCCAAGAAGGGCGGCGCGGACGGCTACGACCGCGGCGCCTTTTTCGCCCTGGTGAACTCGGACCCGGCGTACATCAAGTTCATAGAGTCCTACTTCCCGCCCGCGCCGATGGAGGAGAAGCCGCCTGAGGTCGACGCCCTGGCACTCAAGACGGCCAAGGGATTCTGAAGAGCTCCCCCCATCCGACCACCACCAATCACCTCCGTGTATTCCCGCTGGTGAGATGATGGCTACTTTACCCTTTCGCCTTCTCCTTCACTCTCCTCCTTGGATGTGAACTACTACTGTTGGAGAAAGGTGGAGGGGCTCCCTCCGCCAAGACGGCTAACGCCGCCGCAGGGCATAAAGAGTGAGGATCCATTGAAGAAGAAGAAGAAAAGAGAAGCAAACTGGGAATGGCTGTGCTTTGCCCTCACGGGGCTCCCGAGTTTGTGTGCAGCGCACAATGCGAGACAATGAAGCGAGGGCCTCCAAACTCTCCATCCTCTTTCCCCTCCTTCCCCTACTCTCCTATGCATTGGACCCTCACACATGCAGACAAAAATAGAGAGAGTCAAGTTGCAGCGACTACGCTCTACTCCTCGTTTTCACCCCCCGTTCACCAGGACAGACAGAAGAAAGAAAACCAAAGCACCCCAACAGAGAGGCAAAGATGGACGACGACGACCTCGCTGCCCAGATCGCACGCCTCAATGAGGAGATGGCTCAGGACAACATGTTGAAGCAGCTTGCGAACCAGCAGCCCCAGCAACCCGAGTCACAACCGCCGCAGCAACAGCAACAGCAGCAGCAATCCACATCTTCGGTCTCACCCTTCACCTTTCAGGTGAACCCCTTCACGAGCCAAGCAAGCACAGGTCAGCAGCAGCAGCAGCCATCACCGACTCCCCTGAGCGGCAATCCGTTCAACATCAACGCCGCACCGTTTGCCCCCTCTGCGCCGCAACAGCAGCAGCTGCAACAGCCTCAACAACAACAACAGCAGCAACAGCAACAGCAACAGCAGCAGGCTGGTGCCCATACCTTCTCCAAGGACACCGACGCCCGCTCTGTCTTTGTGGGGAACCTGCCCAAGGGCGAAAACGGCGGACCCACCACAACACCCGAGGAGCTCGTTCAGTTCTTCTCCGATTGCGGCCAGATCCTGACCTGCACCGTGCTCAAGGACCGTGCCACCGGAGAGCTGAAGGGGACTGCCTACATTGAGTTCGCCTCCTTTGCGGGGATGGGGCAGGCCATCGACACCAAGAACAACGCCAACTTCAAAGGGAACACCATAATTGTATGTTGAAGGCGCCTCCGGCCTCCCTTCATCACCCCCTCACCAGTGAGTCCTCCAATGTGATTTCGTACTTTCCTCTCCCCCCTCCCCTCCCCCCCCCCCCTCCCATCCATCTTTCTATGATAACCATGGATTCCTGACACATGTCTGCTTCTCCTCTGCGAGAAGGGAAGAAGGAGCAGAGACGAGCAGAGGCACACACACAACCACACACAGCGACATACAGACAAACAGAGAGAGGATCCGAGAGCCCACTCACTAAAAAAAAAAAAACATACACTCAAAGAAATAGCGCCTGAGCCACAAGAAGATCAACAACAACAAAAATAGAAGAAAGGTCCTCTCCACCACACACACACCATCATCACCACCCCCTCCTCCCTTCTCTCTCACACACAGAGAGAGAAGGGAGGAGGGGGGGAAAAGAAAACGTAGCAAAGACACAACATCAACAACAACAAACACAACAAATACAGTCTCGAAGGACCGCTCTACAAAAAAAAAAAAAAAAAAGATGAGTCAAAATAAAAACCCTGTGGTGCCCTCTCGCGATCGCCTCCTCCTCCTCCCTTCTGTTTGCTCGTTGGCAACAACTCTCTCTTCCCATCGATAGGACATACATGGCATGCCCCCTGCACCCCCTCTCTGTCCCTCTCTGTCTCTTTCCTGTGAATCTTTTTCTTCCGCTGTTGCTGTAAGGCGAGCCCTGGCCCGGCCCACTGTATCGATTCACCCCCTTCCTTTTGCTCTCATGCGTGTGTCTCTGCCGTCTCTGCCCCCCCTCCCCCCTCCCCCCCCCCCCCCCTCACTTCTAACAACTATCCCCTTACTCATCTCGTTCTTTTCCTTCTCTCTCTCTGTCGCCCGTCCCCCTTCGCAAAGAAGGGTAACAACGGGGGGCAGGAGAAGAAGAGAAGAGCCGCACCAAGCAATGCCCTCCTCCCTCCTCCTCCTATCTCCTCTGTTTCTATGCCCGTAGGTGTCTAAAAAGCGTTCCAAGTTCAACAGCGGTGACCGTGGCGGTCGGGGCGGTGGCAGGGGCGGCCGTGGAGGCCGTGGTGGCCTCGCCGGCTTCGATCCCTTTACTGCAATGGCTGCCCTAATGGGCGTCATGCAGGGCGGTGGCTACGGTCGCGGAGGGCGGGGGGGCCGCGGTGGCCGTGGCCGCGGACGTGGCAGTGGTGGGGACCATGGCGGCGGCGGCGGCAGCGGTGCTGGTGCTGGTGGCGGTGGCGGTGGCTCCGTGCTGGGACCGCAAGGTGGCCCTGCATCGGGTGGCTACCAGCCCTACTAGGGAGAGACGCTAGCCCCCCCCCCCCCCCCCCACCGCCGGTCCCTTCTGTGCTTCTCTGCCTCTCTGTGTCTCCTTCGCTTTTAGCTTTGCCTATTCAAACATCTGTCATACACTCGACACCATCCCCCCCCCCCCCCTCTCCCCTCGCTCACTGTGTGTGTGTGTGTGTGTGTCCTGACTTGCTGCTGGGGAGGAAGGCGGGGAGAGGGAGGGGGGGAGTCAAAGTGCGTTTCCCTTTTCCCTTTGCGTGTCTGCTTTGGTCACGAAAGGAAGTTCTCTGTGAGCCCCGCTGTGCCGTTTTCGATTGTGATGTCTCTCCCCGACTTATTGGTTCATAAGCTCGACAAGAACAAGGAACGATGGCGGAGGAGGGGGAGGGAAAGGGAGGACGGCGTGGCTCGCCGTCCTCGACGCAAACAACGCGACCCCTTTGGGCATGCGTGGGGAGCCCACTTTGGTGCGTGTGCATGTGAGGCCTGCGTGAGATGCTCTAACCCTCGAACCTTGGCGCTATCAACCTACCACTCCTTCTCCACTTTTCCTTCTCGATTGTACTTCTTCGCTTACATAATCCATCAGCTGATTACAGTTTCTTGTCTTCTCGCGCGTAGCCCAAGTCCATTTCCTCCTTCGACACCCAACCCACGACACGCACACACACACATTGGTGGAGTCTGTCCATCCTCGCCTTCCCAGCCTACGGAAAGAGAAAGCACACTCTGGTGCACCAAAAAAGAAAAGTAACCTATAGTATACTACCTTTGAGTCAGCTCCTCTCCCTTCCCTTCTATATCCCTCCACCACACCCTCTTGTCTTTCGCTCTTCTTCCTCTCCCCCTCCCTCCCTTTTCCCTACCCTCCACACCTCAGCCTTCGCACACCTACTCCTTGTGTGAACACCTCATTCAATCTCCCACAACTACTCTATTTCTTCTTCTTCCTACTACTCCTCCCCGCACATCTGCGCTTTCCTTCTTTCTTCTTGTTGCCCTGTCGGATCCCTCATCCCCCCCTCCCCCGCCACAACATTCTGTTCGCGTTGCCTCTCCTCCTCTTTCTTCCTTATTGGCTCTCGTGAGGCGCTAACTCCTCTTCCCCCTCCTACCCCTCCGCACACGGTGACATCAAACATACACACACCCCTCCTCCACCACCACATACAAGGGTGCGTACATACTCACATACTCTCGCAACAACAAATACGGCTGATTAAAGCCTTCTTGATACTCCCCTCCCCCTCCCCCCAATCCACCCCATTCTCGCAAAGGTGAGAGTAGTACTTGTTCTACACCTCTGCCTCTCCTGCTATCATTATTATTACTCGTGTTTCGACTTCTTGTTCCGCCATCATTGCTGCCGCTCTTCCGTTCATCCCCGAGCGCCATATTTGCGACACCAAACGCGTACACACACACACACACACGTACACCTTCACGTGAGCAAGATCCAAGTGAGAGAGGGAATCCGTGTCAACGGTGTAGATAGTAGCAAAAGACAGCTTCCCTATTGAGCTCGCGCGAACCTGCCACCATGTGCTCCGTGGATCCCGAAGGCAAGTGGAGGTGGTACCTCAAGGTGGAGTACGCCATTCTCACCATCGCGCAGTACGTGAAGCTCGGCCTCTCTCTCGGCGCCGTCCAGACGCGCAACTCAACGACGGGAGCCCAGCTCAAGTGGCGCGGCGCCCGGAAGCGCTACGCGAACTTCCGCCGCGCCACCGCCCTGCGTGCCAAGGCCGCCGCCACCGTCTGCGCGCATGAAGACGGCAGCGAGGTGTGCAACCTGCACGAGCTCTCTGTCCACCAGTTTGAGGCCAAGCTGCGTGCGAGCCTCGAAAAAGAGGACGAGCCGTCGGCGGCCCTTCTCATTGGCAGCCCCGTCTCCAGCCACAGCAACGTGAGTAGCCCGGCGACAGGGTCGTTGCGCGTGGACGTGGACGGACGCTACGAATCTCCCATTCCGTCTGAGCTCCCGTCCATGCCGTCCACAGCCGCCCCTGGCGCGATGGAGGACTACTGGGAGGACATTCTCGAAGAGGAAGAGGAGGCGGCTCAGGGCACCTGGGACAGCGCAGAGGTTCTGGCGCGATGGCAGAAGAAGCAGCTGCTGAAGCACTACCTCCACCGGCGCGACCGCAAGCAGAGCGCGCGAGCCCAGCAGCGTCTCCAGGGGCAGGTGAGCGGCCCAGCCAAACAGGCTGGCGAGGAGGTCACCGCCCACCCCGCGATGCCCGCGGCGCCTCCTCTGCTCCCCTCGCGCGCTCCTGGCCTCTCCTCCATCACTGCCATCACGCCGGTGGACCTGGAACGCGAACTGCTCACGCAGATCCTGAACGAGTTTGGCGACTATGTCGCGATCACCCATGCCGAGGCCGTCGATATGCGCCTCTTGAGGCTGTTCAGCAAGCAGGCGGCGGCCCTCCACGAGCACAAAATGAGGAAAGCCCGTGAAGCACAAGATGAGGCCAACGGCCAGCGCGTCAGCGAGCCCATCGCCGACGAGGACAACGACGAAAACGTGTTTGTGCTGTCGAACACGGATGCCACCTTCAAGACGTGCAAGCAGGAGGGCCGGCCCACGGCCGTCACCTACGCCGATGCGGTCCGCCTGACGACGCTGCTGGGGGAGGCCATTGCGTGGGAGTCCTTCAAGGTGTCGGCCAGCCACAAGGCGAGGCGGGAGGCCATCGCCGCCGGTGATGGCAGTGCGAGCACCGCCGCCGCTGGTAGAGCCGCACCGAGCACCAACTCCCGCTCACTGCGCCAGCAAAAGAAGGCGAGTGCCGCCACTGCTGCAGCTGCTGCTCCGCCAAGCTACGCGAACACTGTTCAGACCGTGAATGGAGTCAAGACGGCGGTGCAGGCCGACTGCATTGCCCTGATGCTGCCCAACAGCGTCGAATACAGTCTGCTGTGGTGGGGCATCTCTCGCTCCGGGCCGCTCAAGACTCTCATCACCGACCTGTACGACGGGCCAACCTTCACGGAGAACATCGCGGAGAAGCAGCGCGCGGTGGACGCGGACGAGGCCGCGCTCAACGAGCGCAACGCTCTTGTGCGCACGGCGATCCGCGCCAAGCGCGCCGTGGTGCCCGGCAGCAGCCCCGGCTCTGGCGGTGCCGGCCCGGACGCTCTCTCCTCCGTGGCGGTGTACCGCCCTTGCCGTACCGCGCTCATCAACACCAACCTCAGCAGCAACGCGATGCTCTTCCACGCACTTTCCTGCTCCGGCTGCCTTGCCATTGTGCTCGACGTCCAGTTTGTGCCCATGCTCTTCGTGATCGCCAACAACGACGATGACGACGACGACCCCAGCGGGGCACTCCGGCTCAACGTGCCCCCGCAGCTCCAGCGCATCTTCCTGTGGCGGTGGAACGGGAAGTTCACCGCTCAGTTCACAGAGGAAATGAAGACTCTGATCGACCAGTTCAACACCGCTGCGTACGAGTACCTGCCCGAGGCCCTCTCCGTCCCCGTCAAGCGCGCCAGCGCCACGCGCTCTACGCCGCAGCAGGGCTACGGCAGCTGCCAGCGCCGCGACGACCCATCAGTAGACTCGGTCGCCTCTGCTCCGCTCGCCGCAGCTGCCGTGCCGGTGCTCGACCTCTTCGACCTCGTGAAGGACGACTACGCGCGCGGCTCCCACATCCCCAGCGGCAGGCGGAGCGTCATGGGTGGCGGCGAGGAGGAGAAGGAGGCGCTCGTGGGTGTCCCCAGCCGCTTCCCGCTACTGCTCAAGCGAATGCTGTCGCATCCCCCGCGCTGGCTGCATTGCGACCCCCTCCACTGGTCCCCACGCGGCACGCCTGTTGCGGCAACCACTCCCCTGGACGAAGGCGGCAACATCCTCGCCGGCAGCCACAACAGCCCTTCCGAACCCCCCTCCCCCGCTTGTGTATCCCTGCACAGCGTCAGCAGTGCCTCGACCAGTACGGCAACCGCGCAGCGCACCACAGTCGCGCACAGCCTGTTTGCACAGCTCTACGTCCGCTCTGTCCGCGACAGCATGGCCAAGACGCGCGAGCTAGCCGACCTTGAGGCGGCCGCTGCGACAGCCAGCGCGGTTCCGCACCGCCTCGAGCACCACAATGGCGGTGAGCACGCCGACGCCGCGCACGACGCAAGCGGCAGTCAAGACCGGCAGTGTGGTCAGGCCGCAGTAGCACAAGCTGCCTTGCGTGCGCGCCTCCAGGCCCGCGTCACCGCCCTCGACAAGCAACTGGTGGCGCAGCAGAACACCTTCAACAAGCGCATGTCGGCCGCGCTGAGGCGCTTCACCCCTGTCCAGCCCATCCTCTTCATCTACACCTCGGGCACAACGGGCCTTCCCAAGGCCGCCCGCTTCAGCCACCTCCGCTTCTTCGCGACGGGCTTCCTGTCGCAGACACTGCAGTACCGCGGCAAGACGCGCGAGGTCATGGAGAGGAATCGCGCCGCCAAGGGCCGCTTCCAGGCCGCGCTCAAGGCGGCCGTCGCCACCGCACGGGCGGGGGAGATGGACCGCAGCGGGCGGGCCGCGGCAGGCGGCGGCGACGACGCCTCCCTCCTCTCCGCCTTCGTGGATGAGGAGACGCGCGTGCGGCGCACCACCGCCACCGCGCTGCTGGCGGTCTACACGAGCTACGTGGTGAACGCAGTAACCTTCCTGTTGTGGCTGCTGGGTCTGCTCTTCTACGCACGCCGTCTGCGGTACGTGCTGAGCCGCTTCGTCCTCGGTATCACCTTCCGGAAGGCCACGTGGTTGGAGCGGTACAACCAGGACGCCGAAATCACTGAGGAGGTGAGCCGCGTGTCGGTGTACAACTGCCTGCCCATGTACCACACCATCGGCTGCGTGTTCTGCCTTGGTCAACTCATGCGCGCGCTGGAGGAGCAGCAGGGCGCTCAGGAGGATCTGGCGCGGCAGCTGGCGTGGCACCGGTCCTTCGACCCCCAGGCCTGCGGCGCTGGAAGGGAAGGGGTGGCGTGGGGCATCGTTCCGTACGAGCCGACACGCCTGCCGACGGCCCGCATGGTGATCCGCTCCAAGTTCTCCGCGTCCAAGTTTGTGCCAGACCTGCAGAGCTATCACATCACCGTGGTGCAGTACATTGGCGAGGTGCTGCGGTACGCCGTGCTGTACGAGCGCGACCACGCACCCAGCGCCGCGCAGGTCCACAAGCTCCTCCAGAACCAGCTCGCGCTCGCTCTGGAGAGTGCCGAGGACCGCAACAAGGTGGCCGACAACGTCTCGGCTACCGTCTTGGAGGATGAGCCCTGCTCGAGCTCCACCAACACCACCACCGCGACGACGCCCAAAAAGGCTAGTGTGGGCGACACCGAGGAGTTTGGCGTAGTCCACGGCAGCGTGGTCAACGACAGCCAGCTGGAGTCCCTCACTGCCCAGATCGCCCGTCGCGTGCTGCCGGATCTGACCAATGAGAGGGAGACGTTGCATCTCGTGAATCTGTTTGGCCGCTGGATTGTGCCCTATGCCTTTGGTAACGGCCTGCGGAAGGACATCTGGCAGGAGGTGAAGGAGCGGCTGTCTGTCTCGCAGCCCGTGGAGTTCTACAGCTCGACTGAGGGCAACATCTTTCTGTTCAACCTGTTCGACATCCCCGGCGCGGTGGGGCACATTCCCCGCTTCCCCGGGTTCATCAACTGGATCTTCGACATGAGCTACTTCCCCATCTTCCCCTTCCGCGTGCTCCGGTACGACGAGGAGACGCAGCAAATCTGGCGCGACCCGAAAACCAACTACGCCAAGGTGGCCGCTGTCGACGAGCCCGGCGAGGTTGTGGGCGAGATCATCGAGGGCTACGACGTGTTCGCCCTGCGCCGCTTTGATGGCTACCACCAGGAGCAGCCGGCCGACATCGCCAGCCTCCTCACCTCAAAGAACAACAACAGCATAGGCACCCTCGGCGCTCCCGAGGCCGCCCCGGCAGTGGTGAATGTGGGCGATGTGGAGAGCAAGAAGAAGGTGGTCAGGCATGTGATGTGGCCCTACAGCAAGGACGCGTACTTCCGCTCCGGCGATCTGGTGAAGATTGACGACTTTGGCTTTGTCAACTTCGTCGACCGCGTCGGCGAGACCTTCCGGTGGAAGGGCGAGAACGTGTCGACGCTGGAGGTGGCGAACGCGCTGAGCACGGTGCATACTCTGACAGTCGGCGTCCAGGAAGCCGTCGTCTACGGCGTCTCGCTGCCCGGCCGCGAGGGTCGCGCTGGTATGGCCCTGCTCACCCTGCACCGCCGCTTTCTCCTTGCCGACGGCGAGGACGCGAGGGCCAAGACGGGGGCCAAAGGCGGCGATAGCGTGCACCGCCACCCGACGCTGCAGGAAGAGCGGCTGTTCCTCCAGAATGACCTCTACTCTTTCCTGTGTGGTCGTCGCCGCCACAATGGCGACGGCACGCTGGCCCAGTCCGCGCTGCCCCCGTACGCCACCCCGCTCTTCATCCGCGTCGAGGACACCGTCGACGATGGCGACGAGCACGCCGTGGACGAGGTCGAGACCCACAAGGAAGCCACCAAACCCCCGACACCCACGGCGGCAGCGGCCAACGACCGCGACGACGCGGTACGCACCACGACCTTCAAGTATCGCAAGACCGTCCTCACGCGCCAGAGCTACTCGCAGGTGCCGCCCTCCACCATACACAACACGCAAGGGTGGGGCGAGGAGGGCCAGCCAGAAACCAGCGCCCCCGACGGCGAGCAGGACGAGACCCGCCCCAGCTCCCGCTTCTACGTGCTTGTCACGAAGCCAGATCTGTGGATGCAGCTTTCGCGCGATCCCAAGACCAACACCGAGGTCCGCGCCGGTTACGTGCCCCTCACCGCCGCGACCATTGACCTTGTCGGCGAGCGCCTCAGCGGCTGTGGGTGGTAGGGGGCACACAGACAGAGCAAGAGAGAGGGAGGGGGGAGAGAGAAGCAGCCTAGCAAAAGGTGTCTCCCCGCTCCTCCCTCTCTCCCCTCCTCCCCTCACGGGAACGATGCTTCTCATTGCAAAAGAAGAGCTCGACCGCATAGATATGCAAAGACGTCCAACAACAGCAACAACAGCAACAACAGCAGCAGCTCCTTCCTTTTCGACTGGCTTCTTCCCTCTCCTTTGTCTCTTCCCGCGTTCAATTTCATGGAACATCTTCTGCCTCCCTCTCTCACTCACTCTATCTTTCCATCGGGATGGAAGGATACTGTGCATCGATTTGTTGCTCCTGTGATTGGCCTTCTTCTTCTCTGATGATGAGAGGTGTAAGCAATACCTCTCTCTCCCTGTGCACAGACGCGGTGCCAGGCACACATTCGCCTTCCGTGTCGCCTCTACGCGCAGAAACGCTGGCGCACGAACCGCAATAGGGGATGGTGACAACAGTCGCGTTAATCCAAGGCCTCATCACAGTTTGCTGTCCCGCACGTGAACACCCACTTTACGTGCCGTCGCTAACCCACTCTCCTTTCATTGTGACTATTCCTATCTGCCATGTTTCCCTCATCCCTCCCCCCCCCCCCCTCTCTCTCTCTCTCTCTTTGTTGCGGCTTTGTGTTGTGCGTCTTCTCATCGCCGTTGCCGCTGCTGCCATGTGTACAGACACCCTTTCCCCACCCCCCACCCCCACATTCCACTCCATCTCTATTACTGTCCCTATGTCCGCCGAGTCTGCTCTCCAACAAAACAAAGACAAGCAGAAGTTAGATGTCATCATTCCCAAGAGGGCAGTTTGCGAGGCGGTGGGGGGACACACTTCAGCAACTGCAGGAGGAAGAAGCCCACCTGGGGTGAATCCAGGAATGCAAGCGTGTGCTTCTGTCACTTTGTACCTTTCCTTTTCCTTCCTATGCCCTCTCTTCCCCCCACTACACCTTCAGTAGGTCCTCAACCACCTCTCTCACTTCCTTCACTCCCCCACAAACGTACACACAACGTTAAAGTCGCTTCTTCTCTTAGCTTATCAAAAAAGCACACAGCAACAACAAAAGAAAAACATGGCCCACCTCACAGGTCAGAACTTTTGGGAAGAAGACAGCGGCAGCACCGTCATCATTGAGGACCCCACCAAGCCGTTCTTCGTCCGCCTCGCTTGTCAGCCCAACACGGGCTACGCGTGGGTCTTCGCCAGCACGCAGACACGCCCGCTCAACGGCTCCACGAGCGTCAGCAGCTCCTCGTCGGTGACCGTGGTGAACAACGAGCACGTGGAGACGGGCGAGTTCACCATCCGCCGGCGGTACTTTGGCCGAGCCAAGTTCACCGGCGAGAGCGAGAATGGGGCGGTGCTCGGCGGTGGAGGCGGATACGTCTTTAGCATTGGCCCACACCTCGAGGACATGATGCAGAATCGTCACCGGATGGATGGCAAGAGCATCACCCTGACCTTCCACTACGCCCGGCCATGGATGCAGTCCTCGCATGAGCGCAACTTCACCATTACGGTGCAGCCCGCCTCGTAGGGAAGGATGATGAAGTGATGGGAATACGTGTATTCACCAGAAGGAGCGACAGCACAAGGGCAATAGTAGAAGTGAACCCCCCAACGATTCTCTTTCTCCTCTCCTCTCCTCTCTCACTCCACCCCCTTTAGCCATTGATACTTTCCCTTCCTTCCTTTCATGTCTTCCTTGCGTAAACCTGGAAGGGAAGAGGGGGGGAGCTCTCCCACTTCCTGACGGTTTCACCACATTTGATCTACCTCTTTGTTATGTTTCCTTCTCTCTCCTTACTCCATGTTCTCTTTTCTTGCTTTACCAGTGTCCCACCCTCTCCTCCTCCTCCTCCTTCTGCATAACATATATATATACGCATAATTTCTCCTTTCCTCCCCTCGGCTTTCATATATCTATCCCCCTTTATATGACGCTGTTGCGGCCCGCATCCGTCCTTCTCTCTCTCTCTATCGCGTTTGCCACTGTTGCAAGTAAGCCAGCATGCCAATATGTGCATCTGTGTGTGGAGCCAAGAATGGGTCTGTGGCGGACTGGTTTCCTGTCTCTCTCTCTGCCTCCCCCACCCCACCCGGCGAGGAAGGGGTAGAGAGGGGGTGGCGCCGCGCTTCTAAAGGGGAAACGCATGTCGCGGTGCATGTTTGGCAAGCGAGAGGAGAAACAAGCGTCAAACAAGCACACACACACACACACATACCGCACTCAACTTTGTGTGGAAGCAGAGCTAACAGGTCTCCTCTACTCGCATTACATGTACCCCATCTCGTCTCCTCCTCATCCCCGCAAAACTGGTTCGTCTCTCCTTCTCCCCTCTCCCCTTCCTCTCGCGCGCGATGCAGTTCACCTCCTCTACCTTGTATCCTTTCCCTCGTATTACCGCCTCATTTATTCTTCCATCAAACCAGCGCACAACAACAACAACAACAACAACAACCCGTCTCCTCCTTCCCAATCGCCCAAAAAAAAAAAAAAAGGAAGATACAAAAGAGCAATGCCCACCACCCTGACCAAGGACGCCAACGGCACCACCGTCCAGGCCAAGGTTGGCACCCCCATACACATTCACCTCGCCGGCAACCCCACCACCGGCTACGCGTGGGACAACAAGGAGGCCAACAACGGCAAGTACGAGAGTCAAATCGAGTACAAGTCGCCCAGCACTGGCATGATGGGTGCGCCGGGGGAGTACCACATCACCATCACCCCCAAGGAAGCCGGCTCCTACCCGGTTGAGCTCAAGTACGCTCGCTCCTTCGAGCCGCACAACCCACCCGCCGAGACCTTCTCCGTCACCCTCAACGTGGCGTAGAGAAGCAGCAACGCAACAGTAGCAGCCCACAGCGGAACTGTAGTGCTGCCTGTTGGGTTGGAGTGACAAAGCAAGAAGAAGTAGAACCACAATACCTCTGACGGCTTGTCATCGGCCTCCTCCCCCTATTCATTTTTTTTCTTCTCTCCCGTCTTTGCTCATCTGTGTTCCTCGTTTTCCCCTCCCCATCGCATCTCCTTCCTTCCCCTGCGCGTGCTACTACTTTTTACTCTGACTATTCACCCCCCTCCTCCTCCTGCTCTTCTTGCTCGCCCCTCGCCCCGTCTTTCCCCATGTTGGCAGCTCTCCGTCCGCGCGCGCGCGCCACGTTTTGCCCCTCGTTCCGGGGATGACCGAAGCCGGAAGAAGAACCAATATGGGGGCCTATACAAACTGCCAAACTGCGGTGTACACGTGGAATGTGCTGTGAACCTGGCGCTTCACAAGAGAGAAGGAGAAAGTGTGGGGGACAAGACTCGCGCCATCCTTCCCCCTCCCTCACCACCATCTCTTGGCGAGCGCCAGTCAGGCAAGGCGTGAAACGGGGAAGGCCCGCGGCGGCTTATGCTATACGCTCTCTCTCTCACCCCTTTTTCACCTTCCCCATCTTCCTTCGCGTGCTCTCCTCCTTTACGCATCAGATACCACACACACACACACACACACACGCACACGCATCTCTGTTTGCTCGTTCGATTCGATCTCCTCAACAGCCGTAGTGGCAAGAGGAAAGCAGAGAAAGGAAGGGCAGCAGGAATGGAGCTTGTTCTAGGCGACTTCATCGCGCTCCCGTTCGGGACAATAACCGATGCTCCAGGGGTGCACACAGAGCTCAAAAAGCGAGGCATCGACGCGGCCGTGGTCGACCACGCCTACATCCTCTCCCAGCTCCAGCTCGCAGTGGCGCTAAGCCGCATCAGCCCTTTCCGTGGCGTGACGGCTTCCACTATCTCCACATCCAAGCAGCGCAAGGCGACCATCAAGGAGAAGGTTGCACGGGTGCTGTTCGTCTCGCTCTCCCTCACCCACAATCTGGACAAGGTCCTGCAGGTGCTGCCGCCTGGGCCCGCCACCTCCGCCGTGGTGGTGATTCTGAGCAAGGAGGCCGCCGTACCAGCGGTGCTCTCCGCCGTGAGGGAGGTGTGCCAACAACGAATGGTGCAGCAGGGGCAAGGGAAGGATAGTGCAGCCACCACCTCCCCACACCCTACCCTCGCCGAGACCCCACGCTCCTCGGCGAGCGAGGACGTTGAGGCCTTCCTGTACCACTCCCTTGCCGCCCGCGCTGACGCTGCCAAGGTAATGTCCTTTTACGGGATCACGGAGAAGGAGCTGCGGGCGGTGAAGCAGAGCTTCAGCTCGCAGGACGTGCAGAGGCTCGAGGCCATGGCGCGGCGCTGCGGGCCCCCGCCCGAAGGCGTGGACCCAAAGCTGCTCATCAACGTGCGAGCGCTGGAGCTGTGCGTTGTGAATCGTCTTGCCACCGCTGATATCTGACGCCCGTCGCATGCACCGGATGGAACGAAGAGAGGAGGGAGAGATGTTTGCTTCAAGGCACTTGGCGCTGCAACTCGAATGGCTGCATCGGGGGCAAGAGCGAAGAATACACGTGAAGAAGGTCGCTACCATCCGCCTCGCGGTGGGGGAGAAGGGCGTTGACGCATCCGTGCCCGATCCATCGCTATCCGAGCCTCCCGCCTATCTCCTCCTACTCTCTGTCTCTCTTCCTGCCTATATTGACTCTACGGAAGTATACGGGAACCTGCCCAAGCGAACCCCCCCCCCCTCCCCATCCATCCCTCCATCATCCACCACGGCCCTGTCCGGTGGTGAAGGAACTCGTTTACTACCCCTTTCCTCTCGTTACTGCTTCCCTTTACCTTTCCCGCCCAGCATGCCGCCCAAGCCGCTGTTGGTGGCACCACCACCACCACTCCCGCTGAAGCCCTTTACGTGCCGCATGACTCAGCGCTCACTGATTCGGATGATGGGCAAGGACGCGCATGAGCTGCTGCAAGGCCTCTTCACCAACGACGTGACGCTGCTGCGACCTGGGGGCAGCATGTGGGGGTGCTTTCTCTACTTCCAGGGCCGTGTGATGTGCGACGCCTATGTGTACCAGGCCAACCAGGTCTACCAGGGTCAAGCAAGCCTGCTGCTGGACGTTCACCACGATGTGAAGGAGAAGCTGCTGGACCACCTGGTGGAGATGAAGATGCGCAAGAAGGTCAAGATTGAGGACGTTAGCGATGCCCTGTCCGTCGCCGCATGCCTCGAGCGAGGGGAGGGTGGCGCTGGCAACGCTGCGGCGGGGCCGACCGGGGGAGGAGGCAGCCAAGCGGACCCGGCCCCCTCCGGTGCGACGCTGTCGGACTCCCTCGCGGAGACGTTCACCGACCCCCGCTCGTCCGCGCTGTTTCCCTCCCCGCAGGTCCCTTCGGCGACAGGGGAGGGGCCCCTCTGGACGCTCCGAAAGAGGATTGTGCCAGTCGCCTGGGCCCCACCGTCGCAGCCGGCCTTCGGCGCCACCCGCCCGGTGCCAGTTGAGGAGGCGGCGGGCACCACGTCAGACATGGGCGAGGTTGGCGCCGACGCTAAGGCTGTGGGCGATGCCTTTCGGGAGGCGCCGTACCAGACCCTCCTCATGGCCCACGGCGTCGCGGAAGGCCCGCAGCTGTTCCGTGACGGCAAGTCGCTGCCGTTCGAGCTCAACACCGATTTCCTCGGCGGAGTGCACTTCAACAAAGGCTGCTACGTTGGGCAGGAGCTGACGCACCGCACCCACGTGATGCTGGTCACGCGCAAGCGAACGGTCCCGCTGTACTTCCCCGTTGTAGACGGCGCTGACGGCGGCAGCAGGGTCCGCAGCGACACCTTTGTGGGCCAAGGCCTGTACATCAACGAGGGAAAGGAGAAGGTAGGGGAGGTCACGGCGGCGTGCGGGCCGTTCGGTCTCGGCCTGCTGCGGCTCCGATATGTCGACAAGGAAACAAGGACGATCCCTGACCTGTCCCTCAAGGACGGCCAGCCGGTGCGGATGCACTTCCCTGCGTGGTGGCCGCCGAAGCAAATCAAGAAGATCCTCAAGCATAACTGAGGGGCGACGGCGGACTCTCTCTCTTCCATTATCCGGGGCGGCCTGCCACGATTACTCACACACACAAACACAAACGCGCAAACACACACCCATGAGCTCGGTCGGCAAACGCACTGGTTAGGGTCGGCGGTTGCATGTAGCCTGAACGCTAAACGGTGCCATGTCTCCACTTTCTCCCCATCCCAACCCCCTGCCCTCTCCTTCTCTCTCCCGCCTACTCTCAAGAGCCCAAATAGACCGGACGAGAAGGTTGTAGTTCGCTTGGGTTTGTGAATACACACACAACAGAGAGCTCTCTCACCTGCGGTGGCAGTCGCTGCCGTCAGCTCCCCTGCTTACTTTCCTCTATTTGATAGTTTGTTCCCCCTCCTCCTCCTCTCTCTCTCCCCCACACACACACACACACACCCGTTGTCGGTTGAGATCTTGCACGCGAGCGCGTAGGCTGTCAAATAAACCACCGGCAACAAACCATTATAGTCCTCCCCTTCTCTTCTCCCCTCCCCCTCCCCCCTCTCTCACTGTTCTCGCCTTCTTACCTATCTCGACATTGGCGTCACTGCTTCTACTCGGCTGGTTGGCTCCTATCCTTTTCTTTAGCTTTCGTAAGGCACACAGTCATCCTCACCCCATCACTGCAGTTGAAATCGCCCTTTCCGTAGCGCGTGTCACCGTCACCCTCCTTCCCCCCAGCGCGCTTTCGCCGACGCTCGGCAGACAGAGATTGGTGCCGAGCACTCAACCACCAACATCCCCGACACAAGTAACCCCCGGCGAAACCCGCACGGCCGCGTGAAGGGCCAGTCCGGCCTACGCCACAACCCCCACCATGATGAGGAGCGGCAAGCTTGCCAATGAGCCAGCGAGCTCGCACACGGGGGCCTCCACGACGGCTCTGCCACGCCTCCCCCCAGCGGCTCGCACACAGCCCACCACCAACGACAGCAGCCCCTCTCCGACGCGGGCCACCCTAGCGGACGCTTCGAGGAAAGGCCGTCGTAGTCCTGGCGTGGGCAGCGGCCGCAACTTCCTGCCAGCGAGAATGCCCCCTCTCAGCGCGGGAACCTTACGCGTGGCCAGCGCGGCAGGAGCGAGGCCCGGCGACCTATCGCAGATGGCGGACGTACCTGTGTTTAGTCCCATGGCCGCCGCGCCGCCGCGGAGGAGCCCACCACCAGGGGCGGTATCCCCTGCAAAACCGTCCGGCTCCACAACACCGACGGCGCGTCCTCCCGCCTCCGTCGCGAAGCCGCCCAATCCGGTGAACCCAGACCCCAAGGCGAGCCCGCAGGCGCCGCGGGGGGTGGGCAACAACATCACCCCCATGGAGGTGCCAACGGTGACCGTCATACACGGCAAGGACTCCAATGGCAACTCCGTCGACTACGGCTCGGCGTTCCTCAACTCATCGGAGGAAAGCACCAACACCGGCAAGGGAAAGAAACCGGCGACGACGGTCGTGCCCACGAGCATGGAGGTAGGCGACGACGACGACGTCATCAGCATCATCTCCGTTGAAACACCGTCGGGTCTTGACTCCAACTCTAGCAGCTCCGACTCCGCCGGATTCGCCAACAGCGGCAGCAACAAGAACAATAATAACAATAATGTGAGCAACTTTAGTGGCGCCGCTTTCAGCTTTGGTGGTGCCCACGACGATGAGCTCACTCCGAACACTCCCCATCTCGCCGCCGCTCCGCTGCGCTCCTTCGACGACGGCGACAATCTCTTCGATGACTACGACATGCACAGCCACGGCGGCGGCTTTCCTGGCAGCGGCGTCGGCGCCGGCTTCGGCTACGATTATGAGGATGGCATTGATCGCGGCAGCAACACGACCGGCTGCAGTGGCGTCGGTGGTATGATGGGCGGCGGCGCTGGCGCGGCGAGCGGCTCACCTGGGATGACGGAGGAGAACAGCCACAACGGCCTCGCAACGTTTATGAACCGGCCGAAGGAATGCCACCACTGTCAATCCTCCGCGGTAGGCTATGCGTGCGAGCTGTGCACCAGTTTCTACCTCTGCGAGGATTGCCGCTTCAACGAATCGGTGCTGGCAGACCACGACCTCGCCCACCGCATTATTCCCCTCCACGAAACCCACTGCAACACGTCACGCACCTTCGGCGCGAGCTCCTCGTTTGGGACAGTGGAGTGCACCAGCACCTTGTTCTACGATCCATGCTCCCTCTGCCATAAGGGCATCGATGACGCCGAGCCCGTCTACCGCTGCGAGGTCTGCGACTTCATCGTCTGCGAAAGCTGTCGCAACACCCGCAAGGTGGAGCACCCCCACGAGCTCCGCAGATTCCAGCGCAAGACGCGCAACAGCAGTGTGACGGAGGGTGCCCTCGTCAACAAGTCACGGACGAATGATGGCAACAGGATCATCAACGACTACGTTGTCGTTCGCCTGCTCGGCCGCGGCAGCTTTGCCAAGGTGAAGCTGGTCCAGAACATCCGCACCCGCAACCTCTACGCGCTCAAGATTCTCCGCAAGACGCGGCGCTCGCAGTCGAACCTGCTCAGCCGCAGTCGCGCCAGGCAGAACGACGACGACCTGCTCCGCGAAATTGCCGTGATGAAGTTCGTTGACCACGCTAACATTGTGAAGCTGGCCGAGGTCATTGACGACGTCGATGGCGGCAAGGTGTATGTCATCATGGAGTACTGCTCCAAAGGCCCTGTGCATGTCCTCGGCGACCCTGTCTTGTCGACAACCACGACGCGCGAGTACGGCCTCGGCATTCTCTCCGGCCTTCTCCATCTGCACCACGAGTTCCTCTACCACCGGGACGTGAAGCCCGCCAACTGCCTTGTGAACGAGCAAAACGTGGTGAAGATTGCCGACTTCGGCACGTGCAACAGTCGCATCCGCACCAACTCGGTGGATGGGACACCGGCGTTCGCCTGTCCCGAGCAGGCCTGCGGCAAGGAGGCGAGCGGAGATGTGGCGGACTCCTGGGCGTACGCACTTACCCTCTACCAGATGGCCTACGGCTTGCTGCCCTGTGACGGCATGGGGGCGCTCCAGTACCGCGAGTTCCTTGGCAGCGACGAGCCCATTCCCGTCCCACCACTCGAGGCCCTGGAAGATCCCAACGCAACCGAGTCCGTCCACAACGCCGACCTCACCGACCTGCTGAAGCGCATGCTGAATAAGGACCTCGCGCAACGCATGCTGCTCGTCGAGGCGGCGCGCCACCCTTTCTTCAAACTCGACAGCGCCGCGGTGAAGCGCCTCTGCGGCTCCACCGCCTCTCTGGAAGCCTCCACACTCGGCCCGCGACGCCTTCGCGTGGGCGGCGGGCCGTCCGAGCCCGCCGCGAGACCTGGCGCAGGCAAGCACTCGTCCCCCTCCGCCAACGGCGGTCGGCGTCACACCACCCCTGTCACTCTCAGCCCGACTAAACTCAGTTCAGTTGCAGCGGCGGCGGGCAACAGAAACAGCGTAGATGGCGCCAACACGGTCGTGGACCCCTTCCCGCCATCCAGCTACCGCCCGCACAGCGGCACAGGGGGGGGAGGAGGGAACATCGGCTTTGGCTTCCACGGCTGGCGCCGGAGCGCCGCGAGCAACAGCGGTAGCGACACCAACCAGAACAGCGGCGTCTTGCCCGTCTCGGGGAGAGGTCGGAATGCGCAGTTGCTCGAGGAGGCGTTGCACGAGGTGCGGCGCGGGAAGAACCTGACTGAGGCGTTTCACGGCGTCAAGTCCCTCCGCCGCGTGCGTCGCAAGGACGTGAAGAACGCCGACAACAACCTCGACCGCGACGACGCCAGCAGTGCGGGTCATCCGGGGAATAGCCAGAGCTTCGCGGACGACACCGGCACGCCCAACGCCTTGGACGGGGCGCCAAGTCCTAACAGCCGCAGCGGCAGCTCCTTCGGCCCGCGGACGCCAAGGAAGTCTACTCGCTCCCAACAAGTGGGTGGCGTGTCGCTCACTGGCGGGCATTCCGGCAGCGAGCGACACGCCAACCGGGGCAACTACTCCCCCTTGAACAGCAGCCTCTCTGGTGCCGGATTTGCCGACAACAACCAGCGGCGTCTGTCGCAGCCGTTGCAGTCCGACTCTGCCTTTGACATGGCGGCCATCATGGACTGCATCTCACAGCAGCTGAGCGACAAGTCCAGCTCGCTTGACCTGGTCCGCCTCAAGATGCACGCGGTCCCGATGGAGGTGAACAAGGTGGCGAAGATCACAACTTCCCTGCGCTTCTCAGCGAACTCGCTCTTGTCTGTGGCCTCGGTCCAGTTTCCTCTCTTCACCTTTCTGAAGGATATCACGATCACGTCCAACCAGCTGAAGCGGTTCCCGGAGGAAGTCCTCGCGGCGCCACGCCTGTTGCGGCTCGACCTCTCGCACAACAACATCACCAGCGTGCCGCCATCGGTGGCCTCGGCCAGGTTCCTTGAGCGCCTCAACCTGCACGCCAACAACATCCGCTCTGTCGGCGCCGACGCCCGCACGCACACCTCGGTGCTTGCGGGCCCCTCGCTGCGTCACGTCCGCCTCAGCTCCAACCCGATGGAGACGCTTCCGCAGGACCTCGAGTCCACCCGTGGCATCGAGCTCGTCCTCGACGCCAACCCTGCGGTAATGAAGGAGTGGTACGCCACGGTGGACAAGAACATCTCACTCGGCCTCCCCCCGCCGGCCGTGGTCATCTGGGATGACTACTTCCCCGTTCGTATTCCCGGCTGCGTGTACGACGTGTGGGTGGCGAGCGGCGATCTCTCCCTGTACCGCGCGCACACCCTCAAGGCGTGTGACACCCCCTTCGTGGTGCTGCTGAGCGGCACCGACCCCCGCTTCCCCTCCCTTGGAGCCATGACCTCGCAACAGCTCACCGTCCACCTCGATGCCGAGGCTGCCCGGCAGCGCACCGCGGCGGGCGAGTACGCCATTCCCCTGCCCCCTCCTCGCCCGCTGCCGGCCATCGTGTCCGCAGAATCCCGCGCCTTTGTGAAGAGCTTCTTCTTCGTTAGCGACGCCACTGACGACGCGTACCACTACAATGATCTGCTCGATTTCCTCCTCTCCGCCCTAGTCCAGCAGAAGGAGGCCTTTGCGCAGAAGGGCGTCATCATTGACGAGGACGCGGCAGCTGTGGTGCCCGTGGCTGACAACGCCAACAACATGCTCCTGAGCAATGGCAAAAACCGCAGCACCGACGGCACCCCCGCCACCCTGACAACGCCCACAAGCAGCACGCAGAAGCGAAACGGCGGCGGCGGCAGTGCGCCGGCGGAGGATGGCGCGAGCGATGGTCTGCGGCCCAACAGCGGCAAGGGGTTGATGCTTGTCTTGACAAACAGCAGCGCTGTGAGGGATGCACGCGAGTTCGCTGTTGCCGCCCTGTCGGACGCATTGTGCAAGATGTCCAAGGACGATTCCGAAGAGCAGCTCAAGGTCATGTTCGATGCGGTGATGGAGGCGATGCGTAGTCTCTACGCATAGGGGAGCGGTCGCGGAACCCACAAGAGCGAGGGCGGAGAGCAATGGTACTACGTCTCCTTGTGGTGGGGTGGTGCTGCGCACGGGCGAGGCGAAGCGGTTGACAGAGGTCTTGCCGTTCTCCCTGGTATTGTTTGGCATGATATGTTCCTTCTATTTCTTCACAACCTCCCGCTCCAGCGACAGGCTTGTAAAGTGTGCGTGTGTGAACTGCGCGGGTTTTGCGTGCATGTGGGTGGGTGTGAGCGTGTATAGTCGCTTCTTTCTCCTACACTACCACTATTGTTACTGTTACGACTGGCTCCTCTGGTTGCCTTTCCGTTCACTACTCCGTGTGCTGATATACTCCTTAGGCGATGTGCTTTCTCTCCTCTTGTCCTTGTCTTTGGTCCCACTGCTGTCCTCTCTCTCTCTCTCCTTGGTCTCGTTCTGCTTTCTTCCTCTTCTCCCCCTCCCCCCCCCCCCCCTCCCTGTTTGCTTGTGATGTTTCGGTAGTGAACTGCATTCTTTGCTCACCAGCAGCAGCAGCCCTCTCCTGTTCTCCCACTACGACAACCATACTTCTCCCTCTCTTCCCCCACCATGTTCCCAAGCCCTGGCCGTTCATATACTCCTACACTACACGCACCCCTTCTCCCGAGAAAAACAAAGTGGATTAAAAGGGGAACTTGCTCTCGAATGGTGGACACACTGCCTCACTGTCACGACAGCCTCACAAATGCACGCATCAGCTCCACACAAGCGGATCAAGCCCCTTCGGTCTCCTCTCCCCCTCACCGACATGTTCGATAGGCACATTGAAACACCCCCTCGAAGCTTCCCACACACACGCGCGCGCGTATCTGTACTCTCGGCACATCACTGTCCGTCCTCTCTCCTTCTTTCCATCCTTTGATCAGTCAACGGTGTCATTGTCAGTGCCCTCTTCTTCGCTTCAGACAATCGTGCTCACGATACCGTCCTCGCTTTCCTCTGGCTTCTCAGCCAATCCTCCCATCTCAGACATCCACTTTGGGCCCGTTTTCCTCTCTTCCCTCTCCCATCCCCACACACACACACACTTCACTGCTGCCACCTCCCTTCCAGCCCTCATCCCGTCGTGACTGGGAAGCATAGTGAAGCGTCGCTCCCCACCACCTGCGCACGTGACCGCGCGTCTCCCTTGTACCTCTCTTCTTATCACCCCCTCCCCCCCCCCCCCTTCACGGGCCTCACTTGTTTCTTCCCCTCCTCCCTCTCCCCTTCCCCGCTTTCGTGTACCCTCTTGCATTATCTTGCTTGCCCAACATTTGCCCACTTCGCTTCTCTCTCTGTCTCTCCATTCCCCACCCATCCACCCCTGTACGTCTCGCATATCCGCAGCAGCGATGGATGTCTGCTTCAACACCCCGATGAAGGCCAACAGGCCGCCAGGTGGCTCGTCACCGTCATCAGGCCTCTTCTCGAGCCCCCGTACCCCACCACGCGCGGAGCAGCAAACGGCAAACGCCGACCTGCCGCAGTCTCCTTCGTTCATGGATCGATACATCCCTGATCGGTCCGCACAGGACATGTCTCTCTCCAGCTTCCTCCTCACATCAAAGGAGAACATGACACCCATGTTGGCCATGTGTCGCCAGAGCCCACAACGGGAAGGCAGCGTGGCGTCGTCGACGCCGGCCGAGATGGGCTCCCCGGCTCCCCCGGCCCCCTCCGTCTTTCAGGACAGCGGAGTCGGCAGCCGCGAGCCCTCGCCAATCCTGGGCTCACCCTTCGGCTCTACACTGCGCCGGGGCCCCTCGCATGCGCGCTTCCGGCGGGGTGGGAGCAGCGTCAGTCCCGGCCGCGGCGGGAGCGTCAGCTCCAGTGTGGGTGACGTCTTTGCAAAGCTGCGACTGGACTCCTCCAGCCCGCGACGTCGTCCCGGGGGTAGGTCGTTCGCTGGCAGAAGCCTCAGCATGGATGGGGACGACCTCACCTCGAACAGCAGCCTCCACGGCGGCGGCGCGGCTGGCGCGGCGACCTCGGTGGCGCACTCCGGGTTGCGCGGCGCGGGAGGCAGCACAGCCATCTCCCCCATGGACGTCGAGCCGTACACCTGCAAACTTGCCAGAACCCTCTTCAGCGATGTCCCGCACACCTCGGTCCTTGGCGGTGCCAGCGGTGGCGGCTGCGGGAACGCGAACGCAAAGGAGAGCGCCACAGGTAGCGCGGCGTCCTTTGGCGCAAGCGTGGGCGGGGGAGGCGGCGGCGAGCAGAACCGTTTTGACAGCTCCCTCGGAGTCGTCTATGAAGCCAACAAAGCCAGAAACTTCACCTCCAAGTCGTTTCGCGTGATTGCGCAGACCCCTGAGCGCATCCTAGACGCGGCCGACATGGTCGACGACTTCTACATGAACCTTGTGGATTGGTCCTCGTCTGACCTCCTCGGCGTCGCCCTTCGCAACGTGGTGTACCTCTGGAACGCGGCAACGTGCAACATCACTCAACTCCCGCCGCGTGCTGACAGCGAGGCCAGCGGCAACGTCCTTGTCAGCGGCCTGAACTGGGCACCGGACGGCCAGCACCTTGCTGTGGGCAGCACGGACGGCAGCGTCGACGTGTGGGATGTCGAGACGCAGACGGTGGTGCGCCACTGGCGGCAGCACACGGCACGTGTCGGCTGCCTCTCGTGGACCTGCGGAGGCGGGCTGCTGGCGACAGGAAGCAAGGACACGACTATCCGTGTGCAGGATCTGCGCGACCGCCAGCCGCTCGTCTCCGTCTTGCGTGCCCACCAAGGGGAGGTGTGCGGCCTGAAGTGGTCGCCCGGCCGCGTGCACCTTGCGAGCGGCGGCAACGACAACCAGCTGCTCATCTGGGACCGACGCGTGCTGCACACCGAGGCGGACACCTCCAGCGGAAGTCGCAATGAGAACGAGGAGGTGAGCGGCAGAGCCCGCAGCGTGTCGTCGTCGGTTCTCGGTCTCTACGGCAACCGCGCCGCGCAGCCGGTGCTCTACCTCAACCAGCACGTTGCGGCAGTCAAGGCCGTGGCGTGGAACCCGGTGCAGCCGTCCCTGCTCGTGTCGGGCGGTGGCACAGACGACAAGACACTGCGCTTCTGGAACACCGTCACCGGCGAGTGCACGCACGCGGTGGACACGCAGAGCCAGGTCTGCGGCGTGTTGTGGTCGCACTCGGGCACGGAGCTGGTCAGCTCCCACGGCTTCTCCATGAACCAGCTCACCATCTGGAAGTACCCGTCGCTTCGCCGCGTCGCCGACCTCACCGGGCACACCTCCCGCGTCCTCCATCTCTGCATGTCCCGCGACGGCGAGGTGGTTGTGTCCGCTGCCGGTGACGAGACCATCCGCTTCTGGCGCTGCTTCCCGCCAAGCAGCGGAAGCAGCGAGGTGGACAGCAGCCTGCAGGCCAGTACCGCAAGCCGCTCGCACTTCCCAGCGGCGCCCGGTTCGCCGGCTGCCTTGATGATGGGTGGCGGCGGCGGCAGCAGCGGCAGCGGCAACCGGTGGGCCGCCCAAATATCGGCAAGGACGGGGCTGCCAGCCGGCTCCCCCTCCCCTCCCTCCCAGCACCAGCACCGCGACCCTTTGTACCTCTGCGATGACAGCGCTCTTCGTTAGGAAAAGAGGGGAAAGGAAGTGCGAAGAGGGGAAGAGTCGGGAACGCGAGGGATTGTAAGAGGGGAGGGGGGTAGCCATTGATGGTGGTGGTCCCTCACTCTCTCGCTTTCCTGGCGCACACCAACTCATCCCCCGCGGTGCAGAGAAGGAGAAAGAAGGAGAAAGNCGGGGCCGGGGGGGCGCCCCCCCCCCCCCGCGGGCCCGGGGGGGGGGGGGGGGGGGGGGGGGGGGGGGAGCTGAGGCAGCGGCAACTGTTTGCCTACCCTGTACCCCCCATCTCTTCCCCTCGGCTCTTCTTCAACCTTGTACTGTCATCGATTTCAATGGTACCAGCAAGACGAAGGAATGCAGCAGGCCTCCGTCATACCCGCGCGGCTGTTGCCCGGGAGGGTGAGGGCGTGGGCTGCTGAGTGGTACCCCCCCCCCCCGTCCCTTGCGTGCGTGGCATGCATGTAGTCTGTACGTGTGTTGTCTCCCCTCCCCCCCCCCCCCCTCTGCGCATTGCTGCCTTCCTCTCTCCTCCTCCTCCTCCTCCTTGGCTCCTCTGTGGCTCCTCTTTCCTCTTCACCGTCAGCTTCTCAGAAACACAGCGAGAGATAAGCCGCAGTGTGTGGGCGTGTGCGTGTCTCCTCGCAACAGCAGTTATTGCATCTACTTACGGAGAGAATGAGTCTTGCGCGCCTTGCAAAGGAGCGGAAGCAGATTGTGGAAGGCACCAGTGCCGCAGCGGCTGGCAACACCACCGCCGCGGCCCTGGCGAACCCCACCATCAGCTCCGCGCAGCGACGCATTCGTGGGGAGCTGGATAGCATGAGCGGGGTGGCGAGCAAGGTCGCGGTGAGCCCCACCGACCCGTACCGCATCGAGGTGACTGTGATGCCCAAGTCCGGCATCTGGAACGGCGGTCACTTCTGTTTCATGCTCGTGTTCACAGATGAGTACCCATACGAGGGTCCCAAAATTCGCTACACTGGGCCTTTTCGCACCTTCCACCCGAACATCGAGGGCGACGACGGGCAGAGCGATTGGGGGGTGTGTCTCGGCCTCCAGACGGACTGGCGTCCCGCGTACAACATCAAGGACCTCGTGATCGGCCTCGAGATGCTCTTCTCCGACCCGACCTACGAGGACCCCCTGCCCGGCGTAGCCAAGGAGGCGGCGCAGATGCTCAAAGACAAGCCCAAGGAGTTCGAGAAGAAGACGCGCGCGTGGATGGAGGGACGCTACTCCTAGCCAGGTCCCAAGAGGAGGAACAGAACAGTTGCCGTGTGGTGTGATGGTCAGCGAAGCTCCCCCCCTCCTCCCTGTGCTATCATCTTCACACTCGTCAGTGGTGGTTGGGACGTTGAGGGCAGTAGTTACACACGGCTGCTGTCAAGCGGGAGCACCTTCAGAGACCTCACCTGGCGCACACAATCCCTCCCCTCAGCGTTTATACATCATCGACCACTATATCCTTCCCTCTATATGAACATAATCGTCGCCCTTCCCGCGACGGAGGTCTTAAGAATGCTGAGGAACAGTTGACGGAACGGCTTACGTTGCCGCTGTTTGTTTTGCTTTGCCACCACCGCTGTGGGGCTGCCTTTCGTGTGTGCATGAGTGTGCGTACGCACGTGTTTGTGCTGCTTGTGTATATATGTGCCTCTCTCTCTCCCCAACAACAGAAGGGAAGGAAATGCCAGCTTTCGACCTCCCATCGCCCGCGCTCCTCCTCGCCCCTTGACGCCTCCTTTCTTCTGAAGAGTATATAGTAATAGCTCGCATACGGGGGGAGTCACGCCGGCTCCTGTCCCCGACTCACTTTACTCCCCCTTGCGTCTACCGCTGACAAGCGAGGAAAGCCCAAAGCAGCGAGCAGCCATGGTGTGGTGGACACGAGACGAGGAGAGGCGGCCGACGACCATCGAGAATGACCCAGTCAAGCAACGCGCGATGGGAAGCAGCAATGGCGGCGCGGGCAGGGACAAGGATGGGACGCAGCCGACGGACAAGAGAGTTCCCTTCGCCCACACCGAGTTGGGAGTGCGCACCTTTGGCGTCAACCCGCAAGAGCGAGGCACGCACTACGGCAGCGCGGGTGGCGGCGAGGTGGTGATGGAGGGGACACCGGTGAGCTACCTGCGGGACATGTTTAGCTTCTTCCGCGACGAAGGTACGCGGCGCAACGACGGGTACCAGATGGTTGTGGGCCCTGACCTGCACCACCGTCCCCCGCCCTGGATGGAGGACAAGCAGGTGGCCATCGACGGCACCCCCATTACAGAGTCAGAGCTTCGCGCGTCACCGGGGCACTGGATGAACAAGTACAAGCGCGAGCTCGACGTGGGAGAGGCTGTCGCCGAAGTCAAGAAGCAGAAGCGCTTCGAGAAGGAGCACGACGTGCTGGGCTCTGTGGCGTGGTTTCGCCGCAAGCTGGGGCTCGCCGCCCCGCTGGACGAGGAGTACGCCAAGCAAGCCGTTGAAGTGCGGTACCAGATCCAGGATAGCATTCAAAAACCAGCGAGCCACGACGGTGCGAGCCAAAGCCAGCATAGCAGCAGCAGCAGCAGCAGCAGCAGCGAGACGGGTGGCGGGCAGAAGGCGCTCGCCAAGGAAGCCGCGCCTGGCTCGGCGGCACGCCCACCATCGGCCATCCCCAAGGCGGGATCCCTCTTCGACGACGACGCGCTTGAGGCTGCTGCCGTGTCCGAGCACAAGAAGCGCACGCTCGGCACGGCGTGGAAGGTGCTCATGGAGTCGGTGGAAACAGGTAGGCCTCTGGCCAAAGTCGCCCAGGAGTACCGCCCACAGGTGGACTTTTACGGCATCGACAGCTTCCTCGACTCCGCGCCGTCCCTCATTTGGTTCAGCACAAAGTGCGGCATTGCCATGGGCCTCTTCCAGGGCACGGTGCGCGCGCTGCAGGCCATCAACGTGGATGTGCAGTTCCTGAAGGCCTCCGGTGTCGGTGTGCTGTCCATTCTCAACATGTCCGTCTTTGCGAGTGTGGTGAAGTGGGGTGGCAACACGGCTGTCTTCGCGGTGGCCTTCTGCGTTGGCGACCGGCTTGCGCGTGCGGTGAAGCGCCGCACGCTGCCTCCACACGACGCCGAGCAGCGCTCAACGGCGAACTATGTTGCGGGTCTGGCCTTCTCTGGGGCCACGGTGGGCGTGCTGCCGTGGTGGGTGCTCAACGACGTTCACCTTGCGGCGCGCCTGGCTATGTCTGGCATGTTTGTCGGCGGTCTCCTCGGGCTCGTGGTGGGTTTCACGATGCAAAGGCTCGTCGGTCTGAATGTGTCACGCCTGGACGCGACAAACCGGCAGCTGCGTCGGTACGAGGCGTTGATGCGGCGGGAGAGGGAGTGGGTGGAGATGGAGAAGCAAAAGCACCGCTCGACGAACGCGGTGTGGTGGTAGGGCATGTTTATGTTATCGAAACAAAGTAAATGGGGGGAGACGAAACTGGCAGAGCGCGGCGCCAAGAGATCATCTGTCCGCGAGCAACTCGCGGTTTCTTTCCCGCGGTTCCTCCTCCTCCTCCCTTGTGGTTTTGTCGTGCCGCCTTCAAGAAGCCGACACCCAACCCACCAACCATTCCTGGCCTTTTCTTCGTCCTTGGTCTCTCGGGTTCAGTTTTGCTTCGTCCCTGGCGCTTGGCCTCCAGACGAAATCGTGAAGTGGACGCTTTTGTAGTCGTTTTCCTCCGCACGTATACACGGCTCATCCACAACTCTCAAGGGGCGGAAAGGAACCAAAACAAGAGGAAAAGAGAATGGCGCTGCGCAGCGCAGAGCTGAAAGCAGCCGACACGCTAAAGCGCCACTGTCACCATGTGATCAACACGCTCGGCGCCACCGCCCCGCCCGAGGCCTTCCTCTTCCGCGGAAACGCGTACTACGCGCTGGGCCGCCCATACTTTGCCTTGGCGGACTACAACACCGCGGGGCAGGTTCTCACCATTTCCGGCCAGCACCAGCAAAAGTGTCTGCAGGCAGTCAAGTACTTCCCCGAGACGCAGGTCGCCACGTACCCCGCCGTGGACTCGCACCTGCACATCTTCGTGAAGCCCTACTTCGCTGAGCATTGCAAGGTGGAGAAGATCAGCGATAGCGTAGGCCGTGGCGTCATCGCGGGGGAGAACGTGCCACGCAACGCTCAGATCATGAAAGCGAACGAGCCGTGGCTGCGGTACCCCACCGAGGACGGTCTGTGTGCCTACTGCACGCAACCCTTGCAGGAACGCACGTATCCGTGCGCGAACTCGGACTGCCACGAGGAGTACTGCAGCCGTGAATGCCGTGCCCAGGCTCTCGGCCTCTACCACGGCCCTGTGTGCTACAACCACAGCTTTCAGAGTCTCGAACTGGACATGTACGCGCAGATGCAGCAGGCGAAGAAGGAGGGCTCGCTTACGGAGAAGAATGCCGCCGCGGCACAGCTGCTGATGCTGCGTGTGGTTTCCTCCGCGATGCACATGCAGGTGGTACCATCCGCCATGGCCGAGGTCCGCATTCTGTCGGGAAAGCTGACCTTTAGCCCTGAGGTGCTGTGCAGCTCGATGCTGCACGTGTACGAGCGTCTCGCGCGCGCGTTGAATGTGTTCACGATTCTGCCCTATGAGGAAATGGTGGGCGTACTGGCCCGTGTGACCGCCAACTGCTTTCACCACGACGACTCTGTCGAGCTCAATCTGGCGCGCGCCATGTTCAACCATTCGTGCGACGCCAACGTGGGCGAGGATGCGCGGACGGGGGCCATGGTCGCCATGCGCGACGTTGCGCGAGGGGAGGAGCTGACCATCAACTACTACCCCCACCTCAAGCATCTCCCCTACGCCGAGCGCACCGCCGAGCTGCGGAAGCGCAACTTTGATTGTCAGTGTGCCCTATGCCGGCGCCAGCAGTGAGGGAAGGAGAGGACGGGCCTGTCTCCAGCCTCCCTCCTGCCCCCGCCACTGTGTGTGGCTGTTGTTTCGTGTGTGTGGATTGCTCTTGTCTGCCCAACTCATTCCTTGCGTCTGTCGCGCCTGTTCACACAAGAGTAACGAGGTGAGATCCCAAGGGAAGCGCCACCGCGCAGAGGGAGGGAGGAACCATGGAAAGGCACATGCATGCCTGACTCTACCTGTTGCTCACTCGTCCTGCCATATATCCGTCCCCACGCCTCTTCCTCAACCCCTTTCTCTCCTCTCCCTGCTGCTGCCAAGCACGCGTTCATTGGCGAAACCGGTGCGTGCGACGTGGCAGGAAGTATCGCGGTCCCGCGCGCAGGTACCGTTGCCAGCGGACAATGCTCAAGACGATCCTGTTGATGGACGGGAGCGAGGCCATGAATAACGCCTCGGACTACCTCCCGTCGTACCTGTTGGCTATGCGTCCGCCCGTGTTGCGGTTTGTGTCGCAGTACCTGGATGCCACCCCGCTGGCTTCCCTGGGTGTTGTCGTGATGCGCAACGGGGTGGCGGACCGCCTCTGCCCCTGCACCACCAACGCAAACGAGATTGCCGACACCTTGGAGCGCGATTACTTTCTCTATGGTGGGGCAGGAGTCACCTCCTTGGAAAACGGGCTGCGAATGGCGCTTTCCGAGCTGGTCGACCTGAAGAAGATTGCCTCGTTGCCCAAGAGCAGGGGCGGCAACGGTAACGAGCCGGTGGCGGTGGCAGCGCATACGCAAACGGGCGTGGCGCGGCTGCGCATCGTGATTGTATCCGCGTCGGTCACGTTCATCGACCCCACGGATGTGCTTCGCGTTGTAGCCACCATGGCCGCCTTTCGCGTGACAATCGACGTTGTGTCGCTCACAGGAGCGGTGCATGTCTTTGACGAGTGCGCGCGCCAAACGGGCGGCCACTTGCACTGCCCCATGAACTATGACCACTTGCAGGAGATGATGCACGGCCTCGCGGTGGGTCGTGCGAGCAGGGGCCGTCGTGATCGCCGAAAACGCGCGCGTGACGGCGGAGCGGCCCAAGAGGAGGAGAAGGACGTGGCGAGGGCCCCGATGGTTCCGATCGGCTTCCCGGTGTACGTGACGCGCACCACGGGGACAGTGACAACAAGCTACTTGGCGTGCCCCCAATGCCACTTCACCCAAACCTCCATCCCCTCGACGTGCCCGCTCTGCAAGCTGCTTTTGTGCAACGTCTGCCTGACGTACTCGACGTTCGTGTCGCACAACGACCTCGTGCCGGCGACGACGACGGTGTCGGCGCGGGAGCTGCTCGACTTCCGCAGCAAACGGTCGAGTTCCGCCAAGCGAGAAGAGGGCATCCGCTGCAGTCTCTGTGGGTCGCACTGCGGCAACCCGCGCGAGGGTGGCAGCTTTCACGCGTGCAACGCCTGCCACTCGCTGCGCTGTTCCGATTGCGACCTATTTGTGAAGGAGTCCCTTGGCCTGTGCCCCGGCTGCATCGCCTCAAAGCAGTGATTCATCCCTTCTTCGTCTCCTGTGTGTATGCCTCTCTCTCGTTGTTCAGTTTGCACCTGCTCCTTGCCCCCCGTGCGAGACACCACCGCCCGACAGAATCAGAAGACGAAGAGGCCAACGGAAAGAAAGAAGGGAGGGAAAGAGCTCTCTCTGTGTGGTGGGGGCGTGCTTTGTGCCTCTCCCTCTCTCCTCTGCCACTCTCTGAGCAGTGCTTCTACTCCTCCCCCCCGTAGTGTCTCACTTTCCCCCCTCACCGTAAAGAGTTGTCATGTGGTGTGCAAGGAGGCTGCTGCAAGCACCAGCGGCAGCGGCAGCGGCATCCGTGGCGGCAGCGGTGGCGGCACCACCGCAGTCATCGGCGGTGTCGTGCCTGACGCCGTCCTGCTGGCGGACGGAGCCCTCGGGGTGGTTCCTGGTGCCTGACACGAGCGTCCCCACCGGGAGCGAGCTGCCTGTGGGCAAAATGTTCGACTTTCTCGACCACGGCGCACAGTACACGTTTCTTGGCCAGGTGATGGCCCTTGCCGATGAACTCAAATGCATACCGAAGCTGGAGTGGTTCTTCACGGAGCTCTTCTTCACGCTGCCGCCGACCCCGCAGGCAGAGGTCTTGGCCAACTACATGAATGACCAGGAACGACTGAAATGCGGCTTGCGGAACCACTCAAAGGGCGGCACGAGCACGTCGACAATCAGTTGGAGCCGCGAGCTGGCGGACCGGGTCGAGAGTCGCGCGCGGCAGGACTTTTGCTGGGTGCTCACCGAGGATCAGCGCAAGACGGAAAAGTTCCTGCAGGAGACGTACGTGCAGTGGCACCACCGCGCCGACTACTTGGTGTCCCGCAAGAGCCGCGAGAAGCGAGAGTTCCGCCAGGACCTGACACTGCAGCAGGTCATCCAGCAGGGGCAAGAGCGGAAGCGTCGCATGCAGCGCCGTCGCACCCGCGAGAACGAGCGGGAGGAGAGCATCCGCACAGGAAAGGAGACGGAGTGGGACAACTTTACACATGACGTGCTTCCCCGCGAGCTGCGCGAGGCCTTGGACCGGGAGAGCGACGGCATGGAAGACGTGCGGCTGTCGCGCGCCGGCACGGCCACGGGCGGGTGGAGCAAGAGCTACCGTACCCACCCCAACTTCCGCTGAGGGGATTGCCTGCGCTCCACCTTATTGCTGTTGCTGTCTGGGACACTTCCATATCGGGAACAAAGGCTGGAAAGAAGGAGAACTCCTGGTAAAGGAGATGGGGCGGGGGAGTGTGTGTGTGTGTGTGCGTGTCATTGTGCTGTGGTGGTGGTGGTGTCCTTGGTTGCAACCTCGTCATCAACCCCTTTCTCCTCCTCTCCTCTTGTCTTTTCCTGCTGCTGCAGAGCTCTCATCGGGTCGTTGAAGAAGAAGAAGGATGCTTTGTTTTGGGGGGGTGCTGCTGCGTGCGCGGAGCATTCACCCGCGCGCCTTCGCGGCTGCTGCGGAGGCGAAATCAGGGGAGCTGCGGCGGACTGTGGCGGCGACGCACAAGCAGCTGAGGCACCCCGTTGTGCTTGACGACCTGGAGGCGACGGTGCGGGTGTCCGAGACGAGTGTGGTGTCGGCACGCGACATGTGGCACGCGACCTGCGTGGCCCGCGAGAGCAGGCACACGCGGCGCTCACAAGGTGCGTGCGTTGTTGGCGGCGCCAAGGCGATCCGCCGCATTTGGGGAGAGTACCGGATCCGGCCGCATGTGGTGTACGTGCCCAGCACGGAGCCCGCGGTGCCTCGCTGGTGCGTTGACGGGAGCCTGCCAACGTACATTGTGCGCTCGTCGCCGGTGGAGATCAAGCGGCAGTTGCTGAGCGCCGAGTACAGCGATGGGTACGCGGCCGAGTTCCCCTGGGACGCCTCGCTCGTCGCGCCGGCTGCCTCGCTCTTTGTCGACAGCGCCGCCCCCCGCGCGGCCAACGGCGACGAAGCGGCGCGCGACGTTGCCGCGGCCGGGCGTGTTGGCTCGATGGTGGTGCTGGTGGGCCTGCGCATCCCGAGCAACGCCGGCATGCTGATCCGCGCGGCGGTGGACATGGGCTACGAGAGCGTGCTCCTGATGGACTGCGTCGACCCGTTCCAGGAGAAGGTGGTGCGCGCGAGCGAGGGCACGGTGTTCTCGCCAAGGCTGCGCCTCTTCGAGGCCGACGGCGACGGGGACACGGTTGCCCTGCTGGGCGGCATTGCCCAGCGCCACGGCCTGTTCCCCTTTCTTGCGGTTCCGTCCCAGGACGCCAGCCAGGCCTTTGACGTGGCGAAGCGCTTCCACCACCACAACGCGCGCGCAGCGGCAAGCGGGGGGGACGCGGACGGCGACGAGGGAGGACGCCGTCGTTTGGGGGCCATGCTTGTGCTTGGCTCCGAGTCGCAGGGGCTGCGCTCCCTCGGCGGGTCGGAGTGGCGTGTGCCGTACCAGGTCGTGACCCTGCCGCTGCCGAACCCGGAGATCGACTCGTTCAACGTGACGGTTGCCGGCTCGATCCTGCTCCACATGTTCCGCGCCGCTGCGGAGCCCCACTTCTCCCAGCTGATCGAGCTCGCTGGGGAGGGAGCCGCCCTCGCTTTTCCCGAGCACGAGCAGCACACGCCGCCGCCCCTGTCCGACTTCTGACACACACTCACACACCACAGCAACAAAAAAACAAAAGAAAGCGACACTGCGCCGTTTCCTCCTGCGGCACAAACGCACACCGTCGACACACACACACACACGTGCAAGCAGTCACGGAACACGAACCCGACTCTCCTTCCCTTCCCTTTCCTTTCCTTTCCTTCGTTCGTTCCGAAAAAAGCTATATCTCTCGAAGATTGACATCAGCCTTGCGCAGGGAGAGTGCTAATCTTCTCTGTTGAATTTCCAGGTTGTGGATGTCCCCGAAGGGCTCCAACAGGTAGGAACCACGCTTTTGGGAGGCGACTGCGCCATGCGCCACAGTTTGCGCGCCCGTCAACCGCACCCTGCAGAAGCCGGAAACGCGGACAGCGCCGTGGCTCTTATAGTGTAGCGGTTATCACCCCGGACTCTGAATCCGGTAACCCTGGTTCGAGTCCAGGTAGGAGCAACTTTTTTTGGTCGTGCGCGAAAAAGTTTGCTGGAGGTGGGGTTCGAACCCACGAAGCGTAAACATGAGAACTTAAGTCTCACCCCTTTGACCAACTCGGGAACCCCAGCACCGCCGCATCACCAGGTTTCGCATGCAGCGCAAGTGACAAGGAGGAGGAAAAAAGTTGCTCCTACCTGGACTCGAACCAGGGTTACCGGATTCAGAGTCCGGGGTGATAACCGCTACACTATAGGAGCATGTCGCCCCTACGCGGGGGCCAGCGCCGCCCTCAACTGTGGTTGAGAGAGGAGAAAAAGTGCTCCCAACAGGGGTCGAACCTGTGACCTTGGGCTT